>OY992878.1:81535315-81607815 GCA_963921405.1 Cepaea hortensis
ATCGTCATAAAATCAAATCTGCTTTACAAAGAGGTGAGATCGGCAGTACTTGGCAAACCTCACCCCCACCAACCACCCCCCCCCCCCCCCCACACACACACACGACAAAAAGAAAAAAAAAAGTTAAAGCTCAATTACAGGGGAAACTGAAGCAACTTAAGTCGCAAATAGACGATATGATGCATAGATGTCGCAAACAGCAGCAAAAGAGAATTATGGATGAACTGAAGCTCGCCCAGAAGAAAATCAAGAGAGAAGTGGCACAGATGGCTGAGATCAGCGCGGAGACAGAAGCAACACTAAAAAAGATAAAAGAAGGAACAACACAAATCGAACCCAATAGGCTCAAACAGACAACGATACTCAGAGCATGAAGACCCAGACAGAAACCACAAAATCAGAATAGGAAAAAGAAAGTGAAATTTACAATGGAAAACAGAAACAGAAGAGGTGCCACGGAGAGCGAGCACAGAAGATACAATAACTGAAATCGAAAACAGACATCAAAGGTACAACGCAGATCAAGACCCAAAATAAACAGGTGGAGTCAAGATATGATCGATTATCGGTGATATCAGTCCCTAGGAAAAAAAAGACAATGAGAATGCTAGGGAATCTTCTTTGGAGTACAAAACACCGTAGAAGTTTGCGGAACTGACGAGACATGACAAGAAGGCAAGAAAATAGAAAGCAGCATTACAGCAACGAAACGCACATAACATAGGAAGCTTATCAAACAACAAGATCTGGCTAGCATAAGTCAAAAGAAATCAAGATAAAGTTCCCAAATATAACAGGTAAATAGAAAGGCTATTGAACGGTATCTGAATATCCTATTTCAAAGATTAGATTTGACTGGAATCAAACAGGCTCATTGCGTTCATAGAGGAGATGGATATTTCTTCACTGATAGAGCTAACTGGACAGTTTAAATTGCTGGTTCACTTCAGATAAGAGATGCCACCGACCTTACCAGATAACTGAAGTCTTTATGGGTGAACTGATTTTATTATAGTGTCGCCAAGGTGTGGCATATGATGTAGAGCATCAGGTAAAGGACAGAATCAAATTCTGATGGAACATTAGAATGACCTAAGTAGACATAACATACAAGGAATACAGTGAGTTGTGAACTTGACCCAGTACCCAATATAAATACACGGCAAGAACAGCAGGACATACATTTTGTATTATCTGAATGTACTGATGAATAGCAGAAAAAAGTTGATCAGACTGCAAGATCAGAAATCAGTTTGCAGAGTCCGAAGAATAATAAACCAACAAAGAATTGGTGTCGTCGACCGCTACACGCTCAGGGAGATATTAATACTGGTTCTTACACTCAGCTTTCTCATCTCATCTCTACTCATCATGTTCCTCTTGTACCTTGCGGTGTCGAGGTGAAGTATAAACATCGTGAGAGTGCCCGATTATGGGCTTCTAGTATCGATATTCCCATGGACTCTGCTATTCCCTCCGTCCAACGTCTTCTGTTTCCAACTGGTCTGTACATCATTGCTTATTGTGGTATGCTGTTTGTCAGCATCGCCAATAAGACCTTACAGGAGTAAGGAGTTAACACTAGTCTAGTAGAGAGACACCAGACAGGGAAGACACCGAGTACTATTAATAACCTCACAGGGAGACACATTTGTGTCAGACCAGAGGTCAACGAGTACAGATGAGCGAGGGCTTTCCCCAAGCAATTGGGTTGCTGGTCCTTGCGAGTAACCGTGATAGGCCAGGTTACTCGAACTCACCAGCCGGCGTGCTGGCAAGACCAGGCACGCAATAATAGCGACTGCACGGAGAGTAAAGTGTCCGTGCTTGTCCACGCAATGTGTTGCGGGACAGACTGACTGGAGACGGTAGAGAGAGCAGACGTATCCTTGACCAATACGATAGCTTTCTAGGCCATAGGCAAACATAGGGCTGTTCATTTAGATTGTGTAATGCTAGCATCATCTATCATCACGTTGATGTATTCATATTGTGTAACAATGATGAAACCTAACGCTCGTAGAGCCATTCAAATGTCGGCTCTGAATAAATTGCATTCCTTTCGCAAATGTCATGAATTGTTATTTCGTGCAGTGCGAAAGTAGCGGAGTCTTGAAAAGCTGCAGCGCACAAGTCGCTGACAGGCTAGACCCCGAATTGGTGTCAGAATGGTCAAAGAATCAACGCCAGCGGCGAATTGGTGTCAGAATGGTCAATGAATCAACGCCATCGGTGAATTAGTGTCAGAACACAGGGAATAAACACCAGTAGACCCTGAATTGGTGTCAGAACACATTGAACGAATGCCAGCAGTACAATTACTGTCAGATTTCAGTGAACGTTTCTGAGCAATTATAGCAGGCAGTTGTAGTAATATTCAACGAGCAGTTAACGCCAACATGCAAGTGGTATTATAAACCACTGAACGAACGCTAGTTATCGATTGATATTACAAAATTCTGTACCAGAATTAATTCAATGCACGTTTCAACATTATTGATGTGTGATATATTGCAAAGTAATACAAATTTATTGTGATACATGCTATAAATTAATTTTTTCCTTGTGGTGAATTATACGATCGCCAATTTGTGGAGTGTGAACCACAATTGAGTCAAATTAGATCGGTAAAGTGTGAAATTCTACCAATATTATTTAGAAAGTGTGGTATTATACTAAAAGCAATTGAAATGTATAAAATCATCAGTGAACATTACCATCGTAACCACCGTGTACATTCCATTGCGTGTGATACAGCCATCAATGTCACCATTCTACGAAATCAGTAAATAGATTACCGACGAACTGCAGCCTATAACGAAGATACGCCAGAGTCAAACGGCGAAGACAAGACGACACTGACGGCCATACGACTAATCATTTCATTTATCATCTAACAATCATTCAGACGATCATATCATTAATCATTAATACCATTTATCACTATTTAGCACATTCTCATTCACCAGTCGCATGAAATAGGAGATTGTAGTAACAACTTGATGAAATATGAAATAGTTGATAAAATATGATGAATTGAGAGCTTGTATTTACAACTTAAGCTTGTGTCTAATTTTTGCTGCTCTACTAACCAGAACGCAGCCCGTGTGTTATCAAATCAAACCAGTGTGTAGTGTGAAAGACTGCGGTGGAACATCCCAAGTACAGTACTTTCCAACAAATTAGATGAGTATATTTTCCGAATATTATGGTATTCTCTAACTTAATCATGCATCTTCTTTTCCAGCGAAAGATGTACATTTACTAACACATCATTGTAAACTATTCTGTGCATATTATTGTATTATCATTTTGAACTAACATTACGCCACAAAATGGCGTCACTAAATGAATGTATCCAGGCGGGCATCGCCATGGGCCACACTGGAGATAAGCTAGAAAAATGGGCGGACCAAAAGTATAAAGAAGAAAGAGCTCTACAGAGAGAAGAAACAGAAAGGAAAATTGCTCTACAGAAAGAAGAAACAGAAAGAAAAGCTGCTCTTGACAGAGATGAAAGAGCATTAGAAAGGCAGCATCAAAAAGAAATGAAAGAGGTCGAGGAAGTTACCAAACAGAAACAATTAGAGTTAGAGCAGAAGAAATTAGAGTCGGACCAAATGATCAAACAGAAACAGTTAGACTTAGAACATGCCACCAAAGAAAAGCAGATACAAGTAGATTCTGAAACTAGACTAAAGATGAAGGAAATGGAGGTAGATTCTAACATACAAATAGCCTCTAGCAAACAAAAGAGCCAAGAAGAACATAACAAATTTAGTAAGTACAAGGGCCTTATCAAACCATACACTGTAGGTGATTCAATCAGCGCATGGACTGAAAATATAGAGTTCCATCTAAAAACACAGAAAATACCTTTAGAGGATTGGGCAATGATTTACATGAGAAACATGAGTGGGGAGCCTTTAAAAGTAATAGAATCCATACCTACTGATCTTAGCAACAATTACCAGTACATACACGATAGGATAATGCAACATTTTCTTTTGGACGCTACTGGTTACCAAATTCAATTCTCACAGATTAAACCAAAAGCAACTGAAACGTTCTTAGACTACATTTCTAACGTGCAGAGCACATTTAAAAAATGGACTAAGGCGACTAAAGTAGGTAACAGCTATGAAAAACTAGAAGATTTAATGGTAATGGACAAAGTTGTTTCTACAGTGCCTACCCCTTTTGCTAAATTCTTACAACAGTCAGATATTGATTCCATTCAACAATTAGAGAAACGGGGGTCAGCTTATTTTTCCTCTAATCGGGACATATTTAAAACTACATCATATGACACAGAAATTACAGCTTTTGCAAATAGAGTCCCTGATAGATCCTACAAACAGAAAGACTACAGTAAAAATGACAAAACACCTCAGAAACCACCTCGATGTAATTATTGCAACCTTTTTCACCCAACTTATTCGATGTGTGATAAGAACCCCACATATCTGTCACACCTAGAACAAGTGATAAGTAAGCAAGAAAGCAGAAGATCATCGTTTAAACGTGCCGTAAAATGTTATTTTTGTTCAAGTTATGGCCATTATAGTAATAAATGTCTTGGGAGACAGAGAATGAAGGCAAACAACGCAGCCCTCATCGATACATCATCAGACGATGAGAGTGACATAGATCCCGAACTTGTCAATGTATTGCCAACGAATGAATGCCAGAATGTATCATCAGTAACCGATATTTTAGACTTTAAGACGTGTAAAGTATGCCACCAGTTTCATGCGGAGGGGAGATTGAAATGTGGACACGTAATATCATGTTCAAATGAAGAAGCTAATGCAGCATGTGCCTCCAGAGGTAACCTTAAGTTCTACGATGCACAGGTCAATGGTAAACCATGCCAATGCTTAGTTGATAGCGGCAGTACTATACTGGGATTAAGGAGAGAACTTGCTAGAACAGAAGATTATACGGGTGAATTTGTCAAATGCCGTACTTTCTCGGGCACCATCGAGAAATATCCACTGGCAAAAGCGCATATCAATACCCCATTCCTTACCGGCACATTTACATGCGCGATCCTCCAAGATCCTTGTACAGACCTTATTTTAGGATGTCTTGATGGATTGAAAGAATGAACAGACGACAACATAAAAGCCTGGATTTGAAACACACATGGTCAACGCTGTAACTACGTCAGATACAGAAACAAAGTATACTGACTTACAAAATGAAACACTACAGCTATTAACACCAAGTGGTGCAGTTACCAACAATACTCGCCAAAAGCTGAGCGAGGCACAAAGCACCGACCAAACACTCACACCGTATTTTAACCTGTTGTGTGAGCGAAAGAAAGTTTCTAAAAATTCTTCCTGGTACTTTAAAAAGGTTAACGGAATTCTCATGCGTTATTACACATATAATAACCATGAAATTCAGCAGACGGTGTTACCTGTAACATACCGGAAAAAGGTGCTAAAAATCGCACATTCACCACCGTTTGCTGAACATTTGGGCTATCATAAAACGCGAGCCAGAATTCTATCACAATTTTACTGGCCGAAATTTTGTTCGGACCTAAAATCTTTCTGTCGCTCTTGTACTGTGTATCAACATCGAGTACGAAAGAAAAAGCATGTAAAGACCGAAGTGCAACGGTCAGTGATAGCATCTAGACCACTTAAAAGTATAGCGGTCGATATTACTGGACCCCTAATGCAGGTGTCGAGTAATGGAAACCAGAACTATCCAAACAAGGGTACTAAAACGATTCACCTTAAACCAAACCAAAAGGTTGTGATTCAACTAACTGATAAACATAACATGGTACTAACATGTTACCAAGGGCCTCTCAACGTTGAACTCAAAATATCAGATGCGGATCATGAAATATCGATAAAAGAACACTTAGAGATATTTCATATCAACATCCTGAAACCATACATTTCACAACAAGTACAGCAGACAGACGAACAGATTGCACCAACACCAAGCAATGAGACGACAGACATACATAACTAAACTTCACTAGATAGGGCGACACACAACAGCGACAACGCAAACACACTTAGTCAGATAACAGCACACACAACTAGTAGCACAACAGTATTGGACGAGATGGAACTACCAGTTCCTACAGTAAACGTAACTGCGACAAATATCTTGACATATAGAAATAACAGATGCAGTCAGACAAAAGACGGGACAAAACACCTACTGGAACGTCGACAAGTCTTCAACAGGTTGAAATTGTTTGGACTCACAGCGAAGCCGTCCAAAGTAGAGTTGGGCATGGAACAAATTGACTTCCTTGGTCATACCATCTGCAGGGGCCAATTGAAAACTGATGACAGAATCGTCACTAAGATTCTGAATTTGACAATGCCAACGACCAAGAAACAGGTCCGAAGTTTACTGGGTCTTGTAAACTATTATAGTAAATTCATCCCTAACCTGGCGGAAATCACCAGTGTTTTTTCTAACATCTTAAAAGCTTCGGCTAAGTTATCTGTATAAGATGCACGATTAATTAGTGCGTTATCGAAATTGAAACATTGTTTCAGCGTTCCACCTATCCTCCGTATGCCTAATCCAAAACTCACTTATTTCTTACGCATAGACGCGAGTGCCATATCCATATCTGGGATACTAGGACAGTTCTACGACGGGACGTTCCATCCAGTAATGTACGTAAGTCGCAAGATCACTCCGGCTGAAGGAAGATACTCAGCATCAGAATTGGAAGGCCTTAGTTTGATCTATTGCGTAAGAAAGTTTCACCGATTTTTGGCAGGAGCACAGTTTGTAATCCAATCCGATAACTCTCCATTGTCTGTGATGCAATCTGGACATCCTACCAACAATAGAATTTACAGGTGGGCTTTGATTCTCCAAAATTACACATTTACCATCCAGCATTTAAAAGGGAGATTAAATACGATTGCAGACATTTTAAGTCGTCCTTCATCCATTCAAATACCTGAGTTACAGGAATGAAGCGACCATACACCACCAGAAACAGTGACACTGTAATGTTAGATAACCAAGTGCCATGTGTGGTGAGCAAGACATATCATAAGTGCGTTACTATCGCCTGATATATGACTTGTGTAAATAGAACAGTGCTATAAAAGTGTAACGAACAGACGCAGAATTAACATGCGCTGACACACACATAAGTTAGATTATGGGAACTAACGCCAAGAGGACAGCGAACCCAGCTTAGACCCCGAATCTAGAATATATTGAACCAACGCTTAGACCCCGAATAACATTCCAGGGTTAGCTATGGACCTACATAATGTGGTAGGCAACTATATTAATACACTATCCTTTAAGGAGAGCATAAAAGACTTTGGCGGAATGAACTATGTTAGAATAGTCTACAAAGAGATTTGCTCCATCTTCACAACGCAGAGGAGGACGTCAACTTAGTGTAATTAGATATAGAAATGTAACTGTGATATATGTACATTATTATTTTATTTACAGTATCTATAACTTCATTTTTCTATTATTTATTCTATTGCAAATTATGTAAATTATTAACTTATAATCATAATCATTTATACATCGATTTAGCTAATATATCATTTCAAAACTAACGCCAATCATTTAGGAATTAATATCATCGTTGTCACAAATAACATTTAAGGTACTTAACCCAATTTTCTTAAATGAAAATAGTAGTAAATTATTTCCCTTGAAGGTAATTTAGGTCAGCACACCAAATTATGGAAGTTACTATGTCAGGAGCGGTAACAAACCATCCTTATAACTATGTATATTTTTTGTACAGACATGACGCGTGCAAACAAAACGCACAGTCATTTGGCGTGATTACTATTATATTTCAGCCAATCGTTTATTGTATATATATGTTGTTTACGTAAGTAATACTATGAAACTTGAAACTATGAGCTTGACTCTAGTCCGACTTTGTGAAGACACATGAAGGGTGTAGCATAGGTGGGAGCGCAAGCGAAATTGAAATACCACTACTTTTATCGTTTCTTTACTTATTCAGTCTCTCGGTAGAGATTTGTTCGCAGCAGACGAGCATAATCTCCGGCGGGCCTATTCTCGCTGGTCGTGAGATCCGCACAGTGGAAGTATGGGAGATTTGCTTGCAAATAGACAGGCAATATCTCCTGCGGTAGTTATGGCGGGCCTATTCCCGCTGGTCGCGGGGACCGCTATAAGTCAGGTGGGGAGTCTGACGATAGTGCACGCTTTACACAGGTCCGGACACTTGTGATCGACAGATGTGCGCGCCCTCATGGTCCGGGCTCGTACAGGGCCCTCACCTGTGGGACATGGCTGAACGCCTCTAAGCCGGGTCCCTTGGGTGTCAGGGTCTGGCCATAACTCGCCACCGGCTCGTGGTGGTGAGGTCTCGGTGGATTGACGCTGAGCCGCCAGCGTCTGCAGCCTACCTTGTGCCAGACGTATTGGTTACCCATTCCTCTGGAATACACAAGACTAGGCCGAGAGCGAGGTCATGTCGTTTGGGCATCACATGATTCTCTGAAGCTCTGCCCAGACATTGTGATGGAATATTGGCCACATTCCACTCACATACTTTGGTCTGTCAAGACTGCAAGGTGTCTACTACTTTGAAACATATTTTAATGACGAAAGAATGATTGAGTGAAAGAACAGTATGAAAGGGAATGAAAGATGAATGAAAGAAGAGAAAATGCGAGGAGAGAATGCAAAAACTTAGTAAACATTGAAAGGAAGAGAGCGAGAGAGAAAGACAGCGGAAGGAATTTTTTTTTCCACCGCTGGAAAAGTCTTGTTTGACTTGTCGTGTCATCTGTGTTTCCAATGTGTTGTCGAGGGTTTTTATATGTGTTACAGCCACACTTTAACAGAGTTTATAGAGAACGTACTTTGAGCTTCAGAAAACGGAGTTGTGGTCACAAATAAAAATAACGAACGTTTGTAACCACAATAAACCGATTTGCGGCGCTCGAAGGAACACACACATTTAGTACACTAACGCATACACATGTTAGAGAGTTAAGTACACTTTAGTTTAGTAGAAAACTCGCAAACAAACAGGAAAACAAACACGTAAAAGATGCACACACCATTGAGTTCAAAGAACAATAACTCTAAATTCAGGGGACACAATAAATTATTAGAAACCTAAATGTAACAGTGAATATAGCTTTTTCACATGCGGAAGCAAGAAGGTGAACAGTAGAGCTGTGTGTATAGAGTTGGAGGGGATATTGATGGGAACATGAACACTTGGTGCTCATGTGTTGAACTCATAATAGAGTCAACTAGTGTGTGGGTTGTCATTTCGGGCAATAGGAGGAACAGGTCAAGACGGAAGTCAGTAGGTGGAAGTCAAAAGACATAGGGTCAAACGACAGAAGCCAGGACATAAGTCATAAGACAACGGTTTCCGGTTCACTACCAATCCTTAAGATATCTATAGAACCAACTATACTGAGACATTGGCTACTAACTTAGCCAAGTGAAAAGATAGAACACTGTGAATGAAGGTAGAAGATATTGTTCTATCCCCAAACTATAAAGTTCTATACTTATTGGAGATCTGAACCAATTTTTCTTTTGTGACCAGGAGTGTTACAAACATGAGAAGAAGGGAAGTAACACTTCGCGGAGTGGAGGGGACCCTGTCAGCATCGCCAATAAGACCTTACAGGAGTAAGGAGTTAACACTAGTCTAGTAGAGAGACACCAGACAGGGAAGACACCGAGTACTATTAATAACCTCACAGGGAGACACATTTGTGTCAGACCAGAGGTCAACGAGTACAGATGAGCGAGGGCTTTCCCCAAGCAATTGGGTTGCTGGTCCTTGCGAGTAACCGTGATAGGCCAGGTTACTCGAACTCACCAGCCGGCGTGCTGGCAAGACCAGGCACGCAATAATAGCGACTGCACGGAGAGTAAAGTGTCCGTGCTTGTCCACGCAATGTGTTGCGGGACAGACTGACTGGAGACGGTAGAGAGAGCAGACGTATCCTTGACCAATACGATAGCTTTCTAGGCCATAGGCAAACATAGGGCTGTTCATTTAGATTGTGTAATGCTAGCATCATCTATCATCACGTTGATGTATTCATATTGTGTAACAATGATGAAACCTAACGCTCGTAGAGCCATTCAAATGTCGGCTCTGAATAAATTGCATTCCTTTCGCAAATGTCATGAATTGTTATTTCGTGCAGTGCAAAAGTAGCGGGGTCTTGAAAAGCTGCAGCGCACAAGTCGCTGACACTGTTGAATGGTAACCTACTTGCATGTCCATACCATTTGACTTGCTGCTTTCTAATAAAATCTAGTGCTGCTTTAACCCCCACTTTAGTCCTGATTTCTTCATTTCTGATCTTATCTCTTCTTGATACGTGCAGTATTCTTCTCAGGAATCTCATTTCTGGTGTTGTGATTTTTCTTTTCTCTTTTTCTGTCATTGTCCAGGTTTGGCATTGGTAGCGTAGAGTTGGTAGGAAGATTGTGTTGTAAAGTGCTTTATTAGTAGTTATTGATACATGTTTGTTCTTTAGTATTGGTACCATTTGTCCAATGAGTTGGTTTGCCTTATTGCGTCTATTTTCGATCTCGTCTTCTGATCTGCCATTTAATGATATTATACAGAGAAATTGACATCAGATGTCAAAAAGCTAGTGCACTTACATATCAACTATCACCCTTACTGAAACATCCAAACATACCCATGTCCGCAAAACGACAGATAATAAACAGCATATTCACACCAACCCTATGCTACCAATCTCAAACCTGGACTTTATCCAAATTACACCTTCGCAAAATCAACACCTGCGAAATGAGATGCCTGAGGAGAGCTGCCAACTTAACAATCCGAGACCGAGTAAGAAATGCTACTATCAGACAGACTGTGGGATCAACACCTTGTGCCACATTTATTGACAGACAGAAGATCAAGTGGTTTGGCCATGTCATTAGAATGCAACATCAACAACTACCATCACTGGCCTTACATCAAAGATCATCTGCGACGAGACCACGAGGACGTCCAAGAAGAAAATGGATTGACGACATCAGAGACATTGTACAATCACACGGAATGACACTATCCAGTGCCGTCCACCGGGCGCTGGAACGCAAATTATTCCTCCCCACGACGCTTGACGGCAGCAGTGGAAGATGATGATGATGATGATACTTCTTAGGTACTTGAAACACTTTACTTGTTTCAAGGGATGTTCGTTTAGGTGAATTTTTGTTGTTTTTTCTGCAAGGGTCTGCAAGGTGTGGAATACGCCTGGCCCTGCAGTCAGCAGGGTTGGGATCGGCTAGCCTCTCCCAGGAGGGGTGAAGAGTGAAAATTAGTAGCCTGCCGATGACCCGCAGACTACACAAGTCAACCCCCACCTCCACATGGTGCAGACCGGGAAACCATGACCGCGAGATATGGCTCGCCATGGGGGATGGACTCCCTGTGGTCAGATTTGTGTCCTAAACCTGCGACAAGCCAGCAAGCCGGCAGGGGATCTTCATACTGCTCGTAGAAAAACTAAGAAGTATCAACGGACTGACCAAAACGGATATCGACCCTGCAATGTTAATAGACTAAGAGACACTCAGCTTTGTTTAATATATTTCCCGATGCTTAAACTAAAGTGAAAGTAGTTTCACAATCAGACATAGCAATTTGGAAGTCAGTAGCAAGCAATTTGGAAGGAGATGGCTTTACATTGATCTTATAATGGTATGAGCATCGGCCATACAGAATACAGTAACCAACAAAGTTAGTTGTTTGCTCTTTACTTATTTCTGATAAATTTCATAATGGGTGACTTAAATGCGAGAGTAGGATAGCAAAGGGAATATGCACAGTAGATAAACATGGTTTGGAAGAACGAAACGAGAAAGAATACAGACTTGTAGAATGGACAACAGAGCATGAACTTAAAAAAAATCACATAAACGTCGACAGGGTCGACTTCATTGCACAGGGTTTTATCCCATGTGACTCAGTTTCTTTCCGCAGCGTGGAAAGCGTCGCACAAAGCACGAATTCCGTAGCTCCAGCGACGACTCCCAGGAGTCTCCGAAAAAAATGCACTCGTGAACCGAAGGACGCGGCCCGGAATTGAACCCACAACCTTCGGAGCCAGAGTCAGACGGCTTGACCACGTCGCCACGGAGAATCCCTCCCATATGGCTCAGTCTCTTTCCACAGTGCGGGCTGCCGAAAGCGTTGCACAAAGCACGAACTCCGTAGCTCCAGCGACGACCCTGGGAGTCTCCGAAAAAAATATGGACATGGAGGAGTCCTGACAGCAAGATTAGAAACCAGATTGATTACATCCTGATTAGCAGAAGGTATTAAAATGCATTAACAGTGGCAAAAACAGTTACAAATGCAGACTATTACAGTGATCACAGATTGATTACAGGCACACTGATAGTAAAGTTAAAGAAAATCAAGTATATACCAGGAAATAATAACTATTATCTGTGTACATTGACAAATGACAAGGAAATACAAGACAATTTTAGCATAAAAATAAAGAAAAATTTGATGTATTGTCTGATCTAAAGATCCTATTTCAAGATGTGGATGATCAGTGGGAAATGCAGGAGTATTCAGTCAGTTTGGCTGCAGAAACAATTATCCAAAAATTAAAGAAAGTAGATCGCAAGAAATGGATGACTGAAGAAATTTTACGACTAATGGAAACAAGAACACACAACAAAAATAATCCTGACAAATATAAAGAGATTCATAGAAAAGTCCGAACATTATGTAAAGAGGCAAAAGAAGCAAGGCTTGAGAAAAATTGCATAGAAATTGAAAAACAACACAACAGTAAAAATACAAAATTAATGCAAAAAAGAATTCAGGAGCTTACTAATAAAAGAACACCCACGGCTACCGGCTGCCTGAAAACAAAAGATGGAAATATCATAATAGAAAACAGATCAGATTTTACATGGACAGATTATGTGAAAAACCTATATGATGATACAAGAGAAGAACAGTATGCTATTCGAAATAATAATGAAGGACCATCGATTTTGAAGATGGAAAGATGCAAGTTTAGAATGCTCTTAACCATATGAAAATTGGCAAAACCTCGAAATATTTTGTTGTTGTTGGGTGTACATAATGATAAGGTTATAGGCTAAATCTCACAATTATCCATCAGTTGGTTACTGAGTAATGGATTTTTATACGTGGGTAAACAATTGTAAACGCACTATAACATTATACTTACCCATGTTTCAGTAACGTAGCTGGAAACCGCCCCCCCCCCCCCCCCCGACACACACACACACTTTGCGCCGCTGAACGTTTAAAACATCGGGCATCGTGCACAGGAAACGGCTCCAGACAGATAGGAATTACTTTTACTACACAAGACTAATTTTTGGCATATAATCCGCTGCCTTTCTGGGTAACCCCAGCTGTAATCTTGTCTATTTTGTGGGTAAGTACATTCTGTAAATTGGCTTTGTTAAATAAAGACAGTAAAGTTCTCACGAGCTTGCACAAATATTTCACTGGAGAAACTATGTACCTGTATAAGAATACACTCCTGGAGAGTCTCTCTGACTTTGTTTACATGAACACTGAATACGGTCTTCTGTTTTTGAATAAAATTATGTCTGTCGTTTATACAGTATTTCGTATCGGCATCGATGCGGTTTTTTTATATTGATCCGGTCACTCATGACGACCAGCCTAAAATGGGTACTCGAAAGCGTCCTGGAAGTAAAGAATCATCATCGTGATAGTGACTACATCATTATCGAGTTCCGTTTGGTCTATACATCTATACAAACATGGCGCCCGGCACAAGTTGCCTAATTCTTCTCAAGGCATCGAAAAGGGGGCCTCTACTTATTTACGTTACGAAAGACTTTGCTAGCCTGCTCTGCCAAAAAAAAAAAAAAGAAGCCAGGTTTCCAGAGATTCCCTACATACGTTTACATGCTCACAAACATGCCACAAGTACAAGTTACGTCTCAATAAAGCAGTATCAAGAAAAACTAGAGAAATGTCTCGCGAAGCTGTTGACTTAATTCCATTGCGACAAAAATATACGTCAGTGAGAAAGGTTGTAGGCTAGAACACGATTATTTCCATGCAATGCCGCCTTTAGGAAGCAGAGGTTATATAGGAGTACTGTGGTCAATCATTGTCTCACGTGACAAAGATCCGACATGTACGCCATCGAGGTCAGCAAGGCTATGAGCACTTGTTGTTAAACTTCCTGTGTGCTGATGGCAAAGTAGCGGGTTAACTCCTACACCGGTCAGTTTAACTACAATGTTAACTTCTCGTCCTTGACTGGGAGACAGCAATTACAAGTACCTCAGAAGTCAGAGTGGGGTCGCCTGATGGTGAGGGAGACCGGCAATAAGGAAAGCTAGACTACAGGCAAAATTCAGTCCAGCGTGGACTATGCTAGAGTTCAAAGCGAGTGAACGAAAATAAAAAAAAAACACACACAAAAAAACTAGACGTTGAACACACATTATTCTTCTCTTCTTATACCGTTTGCCGTTGGTGACCATGTGTATTCAAACAAACAAAGTAACACAAAGTGATGCAGCTTTACAGAACACAATTATGGAAAACACAGTCTGTATGATCTTCAATTGTGCTCTGTAAAGCTGCATCAATTTTTGTTATTTTATATTATTTACATTTCCACATCTTTACTGCAGTTCCACTAATTTTACTTATGTATGTCAAAAGCACTCTGATTCGGGCTTTGCCATTTATTTCAGAAAATGATTTATTTGGGGTGTTCGCTTGCTGTGAACCCAAGCGTATTCCATGGAATTGCTACTACTTCAAGTGCACTAGGCTGATTTTTCTGTGGAGTAGCTTTCCCGATTACTAGTGTCTGTCAGGACTCGAGATATTGCTGTTGCGGTGGTGTAAGATTGGGTGTTAACTTTTGGAACTACGAGATGTCATGTCACGGAACTTGATATTGAGTTTCAGATGGTATCAACAA
This sequence comes from Cepaea hortensis, assembly GCA_963921405.1. Lineage (NCBI taxonomy): Eukaryota > Metazoa > Mollusca > Gastropoda > Stylommatophora > Helicidae > Cepaea > Cepaea hortensis. Next base: position 81,550,291 of record OY992878.1, read on the forward strand.
GTGGCTGATTATAATATTATGCATATTGTTTTCATATTTGACTTGTTCTTGGAGATGTTATTCTGTTACTTATAGCAAGATGTTGTTATTGGAGTTGTTTCAGTTGTTCAAAGAGCTTTTTGGTATTTTATGTTAAGAAATAAAGAACATAACATAAACATCTAATAAATCTTCTCTTCTTCTTCTTCAGCGTTCCGAGCCATTGAGGTTCTTTGCTGCAAATACAATCCGTCTCCATTCGTCTCTCTGGTGGACCTTCTCTTGCCAGTCGTTGATTCCAAGTGCTTGTAGGTCTGTACATGTATTATCTCTCCACCGCCTTCTTGGTCTACCTCGGGGTCTACGGTCATTTATTTCCTGAGTGTAAGCGAGTTTTGTTTCCCTATTATCTTCCATTCTTTCTATATGCCCCAGCCATTGTAGTCTATTAGCCTTCATGATACCAGTGATTAGCGGGGACTTAAACAGATCATAAATGTCTTTGTTACTTCTTCTTTTCCACTCTCCACTTTGTGTATCCCTAATGGGTCCAAAGATGCGTCTTAAAATTTTGTTCTCAAAGGTTTGTAACAAGGCTTCGTCTCCTTTCGTTGTACTCCAGGTTTCAGAGCCATACAGCACAACTGGTCTGATCAGTGTTTTGTATATTGTGATTTTGGTATTACGAGATAGCGCCTTTGATTTTAGTAGATGTTGTAGTGCATAGTATATCTTATTTCCAGAGTTGATTCTAGTTTGTATTTCTTCCCTTATGATGTTGGAGCAGTTGAAGATCGTACCCAGGTATTTGTATGTTTCCGTTCTTTTAATGGTCATATTATCTATTTGTATGTGGCCAGAGTTTCTAGCCATTCCGTCTCTTGAAATTACCATATATTCTGTCTTATCTTGGTTGATAACCAGCCCCATCTGTTGGGCTTTTTCCTTTAAGTGAGTCAATATTTCCAATGTCTTTTGTTCACTTTGCCCTATAATATCTATATCATCTGCATAACCAAGCAGCTTGGATGTTCCTCCAATATCACATTCCTCCTTTACCTTCCTTACAACTTTCTCTAGAGCCAGATTGAAGAGTAGCGGCGATAGTGCATCACCCTGTTTCAAGCCAGATGTTATTTGGAAGGGGTCTGATTTCCTGCCTTTATATGTTACTATATTATAAGTATCTTCCATGCATAGTCTGGTCATGTTGATTAACTTCCTTGGTATTCCAAATTCCTGCATAGCATTCCATAGACTATTCCTATGGACACTATCATAAGCCTTTTTAAAATCCACAAAAATGTTATGGAGATCTCTTTTATATTCCCAATGTTTCTCGGCTATTTGTCGTAAGATAAATATCTGATCTATTGTTGATCTGTTTTGTCTAAAACCTGCCTGGTAGTCACCTAATATGTCTTCTGAATATGGTTTTAGTCTATTTAGTAATACTGCGGATAGTATCTTATAGCTTGTGGACAGTAGTGATATTCCTCTATAATTTCCACATTGGAACTTGTCTCCTTTCTTAAAGATAGGTATCAATAATGACTCTTTCCAGTCATGGGGTAATTCTTCTGTCCTCCAGATTTTTAATATTAGTTCGTATAGCTTTAGATGTAATGCATGGCCACCTGCCTTTATAAATTCAGCAGCAATTCCATCAGTCCCAGTTGCCTTATTGTTTTTAAGTCGTGTGATTACATATAGGATTTCTTCAAATGTAGGTTCTTCAATTTGTGGTTCGCATGTTAGAACCTCTTCCTGTGAGAAAATGTTACTTGGAGCTTCACAATTTAGTAATTCAATAAAATATTCTTTCCATGTGTTGCACATTTCCTCATTGGTATTTATCATATTCCCATTTTTGTCTTTTAAACCATATGTGTTTTGTTGGTGCCCTCGTTTCATTGACTTCAGTTCTTTAAAAAATTTTCTGGATTCATTTTTCTGGTGATTAGTTTCCATATCTTTGATTATATTACTCATATATTCTCGCTTCTGCTGTCTGACTATTTTTGTAGCCTCTTTACATTCATTTCTATAATGCTCTTCCTTTTGGATGTTATTGATGTCATTTAACCATACATGTCTGGCATTCTTCTTCCTAATGACTGCTTCTTCACATTTTTGATTGAACCATCTGTTCTTTCTATGCGTGGTTAACACACCGAGACATTCTTCTGCGGTAGACTGAATTGTATTCTTGATGTTCAACCAAGTTTGGTCAATGCTTTCCTCCAAAGGGTTTTGCAGAGTTTCAAGTTTACATTTTATTTCATCTGTAAATTTCTCTTTGACTGTAATGTCTTGCAGTTTTTCTCTGTTATATGTTGGGTGTAATCTTTGTAATTTAGTATAGAAAGCTCTCTTAAGTTTTATTTTAAATTTTGCTCCAACGAGGAAGTGGTCACTGTGGCACTCAGCTCCTCTATAACTTCTGACTTGCTGTATGTTTGATGCATTTCTGTTGTTAATTAAAATGTGATCTATTTGATTATAGGTTCTCTTGTCACATGATTTCCAAGTTTGTTTGTGTATATCCTTTCTTTGTAGTCTGGTACTGCTAACCTGCAGTCCTTTGGCTTCTGCCAGGTTGATGACTCTCCATCCATTATCATTTGAAGTTGTATGTAGGCTTTCCATACCGGCCACTTTTTTATTAGTTTGCTCTCTACCTATTTTTGCATTGAAGTCTCCCAGCACAATCAGGATGTCCTGTTTGGGGGTTTCTTCTATGACATCTTCCAGATCATTATAAAAGTCTTCTTTAATATCATCTTCTTTCTCTTCAGTAGGTGCATGTACATTAATCATCGTTATATTTTTCCATTTACCTTTTATTCGTAATTTACTAATCCTGTCATTAAAAGCTTTAAAGTTTAAAACGTTCCCCCATAACTCTTTTTTGATGACAAATCCTGTTCCTAATTCATGTTTATTTTGGGTGTTTCCTCCATATATTATAATCATTCCATTTTGCTCTAAAGTACCCTCTCCTGGCCACCTTATTTCTTGAATTGCTGTTATATCCATTTGATATTCAATCAGCTCCCGGGTTAGTTCTTCGGCCGCTCCAGCTCGATATAGTGTCCGTACATTCCATGTTCCAAATCTCAAAAGTCCTTTAACGTTCCAAGGTCGTTGTCCAGATAAGTCAGTCCGATATCGAGGCTCATGTATTTGTTTCGTAACAAAGAAAGGTTTTTACAAAGGTGGGGATGTTAACCCCACGCTTCAACCCCCAACCTGGAGGACCAGGGTGTTTCTCTTTGTCTGTTCTCTACCCTTTGACCTGTCCGGCTTGGGAGGCCCTGCTGGTAGCTACGCTACCGCCGGCATAGCTCTCAGGGTCATTGAGAAACTCAAGCTCCCCCACCACGACAAGGTGGAAACACCATCGGGGGTTCTGAGTCGACTATCATGGCATCTTAACTAATACCAACAACACTTTGTTGAACAATAAGTACGTAGCTGTTCATTGACGCTGTGCACAATAGATAACATGAACTCATGTGTGTTCCAGTCAAACCTAATGTTTATTACTGAATCGCCCTACACATTAGCTCTACACTAGGCCGGCTATCTGCCGTGTCCGCCTTCCCATGTACGTTGCTGATGTCTGGTATTTGGATAGTATAGCCACTAACTACTGGTCCCTGTCGAGATATCTACTTCTGGCCTAGGGTGAGATTTAACTATCGTTTTCCATTACACCTGATCACCCTGATAACTGTTGTCCTATCTGTAGTTTACTGGGACACATCCTAAAGGTTAGCCTTCAATGTCTTCTACATGGATGGTCTAACTTCTTGTTATCATCGCTGGTCCCCGTCTGTTTCTTTGTGACGCTTTCCATCACCAAGTCAGCTTTTGTGCGTTCAATGTGCACTATCCTATTCTACTTCCCGATTACTGTATCATCAGTCCTGCGACACATGGCACATATGCCCCCTCGTCAATTTAAAATGTTGTAGACATTTTACCTATAAACTCAGTCTTCCAGTCTGTGACATGAGTCGCAGTAGTCGAACATAACTGTCATATTGGTCTATGGTCGCACATCTCCGTCTACATTGTCTACTAAAGGTCGCACATATCCGTCTACATTGTTCACTAAAGGTCGCACATAACTGTCCGTGACTCTGCAATACAGCGTATCCCTAATCCTTATAACCTATTCGATTGTGATTAGTTGAATTGTTATGAACATCATCACCAAATTCTTTATAAATCGGACACATCTCACATCTATCCCCGTAGACAATGTGTGGCTCCCAAACTCCTTTTTATCTCAGAGAATTGAAGTCCAGCATCACTAAGTCCCAATGTCTCCCCGGACATCCTTAGTAGCTCCTTAAATGTGTGTGTTCATTACATTCAGCCTCCACTGACATCATTGTTAAGTGAATCGCTCTTGCCTTCCCTGTGCATAATCATAGTCGACCTTCTCATACTCCACTGTGTGTATGACCTGACTACAGTTGACGTAACTTCTGTGCTTCGACTTCGACTGTTTCGTGTAACGCTTCATGTGGGGTTTGGTTTTCATATGTGCATATTTTTGTCGGTACTTTCTAATGTTGTTACTGTATATTCTTCGCTGATCTTTGTGGCTCATGAGTATGGCTGCCTCATATTTACCTGCAATATTTAATCCTACCCTATCACATAATAATAGTAATATTAAATTAATTACCTAGATAGCTAATATTCCTTTCATTCCCATTCATCCTGTTCATGAAATAAATGTATCTTAAAGTTATGCATAATAACCCATGCGATAATACAATTGAAATGAAATCATCGAATAATCAAAATTAATCCAATTTCCTCATAAAATTAAATCAGTAGTAACCTTTGCATCATGTGTCCTACCTATTTGGTTTACTACACCTGTGGAATGTGTGTGAAAGTGTACATAATTTATGTAATTTCATGACAAAATAACAATAATACAGCATGTGATAACTGAATCATGCATTTAACAAAATAATGACAAATCTTGTTCTTTTCTTCTTCTTCTTCTTTTTTTTTTTTCAATTGTTTTGTCATGTGTCTTCTTTTCATTTTCATGACTTTATTTTTTTCATTGTCCTGAATTTATTTTTTTTTTTTTTTTCAGGAATTCATCTTTTTTCCGTTTTTTCTGAATTTACTTTTTTTTTTTTTCAATTTTCATGAATTTCATTTTCAACAGCAATCACATATCATTAATATATCTTAATAATTAATTTAACTTATCTGGAATATGACGATTTTGCTCGCAGATAACTTGCAACGTTGGATTACATTTCGTCTGCTCGACATGCTTCAGATCTTATTTTGATGTCAATATACGTAGTTATAGATACTGCCGTATTCTAACTATCTGTAACAATAATAACTTAAATATGTATGTATCTGGACAAATCAATTATGACATAGTTATAACATAGTTATTACCAATTGCTAACAACAATTACTATCCGCTGTTTTCCGATAGTCTGAAATGTCCTAACCGTTTGTTCAGAGTATTAATTTGTTCAAACACTCTTTATGAGTTGCTAATTTTTTTTTTTTTTTTAATTGTATGTAGATATTATTGACGTACTGTGATGTATGTAGTTGACTGATATGTTATATGTGTTTGACGTATTACATGATTGTAACGAATTGTACTTCCTAAATCGTACATGTAACTAGCTGTATATGTATTGTGTCATTTAATTAGAATATAAGTGAAATTTATAGACAGAAGAATTTCGACAGATTTATAAAGACAGAATTCAGTGTTCAGAAATACAATGCTCCTTTGTCGCTGTGTGTACTGCATGTGAATCTAATGGATGTATTTGTCTTGGTTTGTTTTAATACATTTAATCTATGTTTCTTTAATGTGTAGAACTGGGCAGTGATTCTCATCTTCCTGTGTGACGTATGTTGTTACTGATTTATAATCATCTATTTGACGTGTTCTTTCTTTCCGTTCTTCATCGGACAAACCTAGATATTTCCAATACCGATTCCAATTCCTTATTTTCACATCCCGTATTCTTTTGTTAATTTGAGTTTCCGGAACACTTTGTTGTTTCCATTCTGTTAGTAAAGTGTTTGTGTTGGTATAATGGGTTTGTGAAATCTTTGGTGGGGTTTCTTCATGCCAGTTTGATTTTGTATAATCTGCCATATCTGTTTGTCGTGGTTTGGCTGTTTTTTTCAACCGACGTTGTTGCATGTTGTTCTTTCTGTATGACACCTCGTCGTCTGAGCTCGACTCATATCCTCCAGCTGCACATCCATGTATATGATCTACCTTACTATTATCTAAATATGGTGTAAAGAATTGTTTAATCATTGCTGTGCTGTCACTAAATGAAGGACTAATACGTCTAAAATTGTCAATACCAAATTCAACTTTCTTACGTTCTGCTTGAGTTAAATTCGATCTTATTGGTAATGAATCCCAAGTAATTTCTGACTGTGTTAACTCTTGTCTATTGTTATGGGATGTATTTTGTGTACTGTCTTTACTACTATATGTCAATTCCGTGTCCAATGCTTGACTGGTTTGCTTTTGGTTTCCCGTGTAGTTTTCTTTTATTTCATACATGTTGGGTTCTGAATCATCGATTGCGATAGGTATCTTTTTGTCTTCCGTCGGGAACTAATCACAATCGAATAGGTTATAAGGATTAGGGATACGCTGTATTGCAGAGTCACGGACAGTTATGTGCGACCTTTAGTGAACAATGTAGACGGATATGTGCGACCTTTAGTAGACAATGTAGACGGAGATGTGCGACCATAGACCAATATGACAGTTATGTTCGACTACTGCGACTCATGTCACAGACTGGAAGACTGAGTTTATAGGTAAAATGTCTACAACATTTTAAATTGACGAGGGGGCATATGTGCCATGTGTCGCAGGACTGATGATACAGTAATCGGGAAGTAGAATAGGATAGTGCACAGTGAACGCACAAAAGCTGACTTGGTGATGGAAAGCGTCACAAAGAAACAGACGGGGACCAGCGATGATAACAAGAAGTTAGACCATCCATGTAGAAGACATTGAAGGCTAACCTTTCTAATAAATCACTATCTCTAAATGTTGGAAACAATTGAATTCACGATAAAACAAACAGTAACATGTTTCTGCTAAGAAAGCAATGGCAAACTACTGAGCACAATCTTGCCAAGAACATCAACAGTAGCTGGAAATTGCTGGTGTTGATTGCAACGTTCTGTAACGGATATGCAACTTAAGAAAAAAAAAGCATGTTTGTGGCCTACAGCTTTCATTTGTCTAACAAGTCTTCTTGCATCTACTTATTTCTGAAGTCCTATAGGGGCGTCAGTTAACATCTCTGCATGAGTTCACTGTGTTACTTCCATGATCTGAACAATTTCTCGGGGCTGGGGTGTATCGATCTGAGATATTTATAACAGCTAAAACGAGTAGGGGAGGGGGTGAAGAACGGGGAGGGGGAGGAGAAGAAGAAGAAGAAGAAGAAGAAGAAGAAGAAGAAGAAGAAGAAGAAGAAGATGAAGAAGAAAGGAAGAGGAAGAAGAAGAAGACCGATAACAGATAAACTCCATAGAAGAAAACAACCCAGGCTCAACAAGGAATGATTTATGTTCACAAAGATTCACACCGGCGAACTCTGTTTACAAACTACAAGATGCACATTTATAAATGCCACTTATTAAACAAACAGCACCATCTCTGAGAAATTCAATAGTTTGTATGAGCTCGTACAGGAGACACGATATATTCACCTCCGATTGGCAAGATAAATGAGCAGGCCACGCCAGTCACAAACATTTCGGTCACATAGAGCCACCTCGACAGTGAGAAGATATCGTTTAAATTGCCTGTAACAAGTTGCCGAGCCGAATGATTGTTTTAGCTTTTGGGATAGTGAGATACATGAGTTGTCTTTCTCAAGCTGACACACTGGATGAAATTCCCCAATTGTAAGTTAGATAACATTATACAAAACACTCCCTCTATTTCAACTTTTATTCACATCACACCATTTTTCTTTATAATTTCTGTATTATTTCCATAATGGAAATACTCTATTGTACTGACCTTTCTCATCTCTCTCTCTCTCTCTCTCTCTCTCTCTCTCTCTCTCTCTCTCTCTCTCTCCTCTCTCTCTCCCTCTCCTCTCTCTCTCTCTCTCTCTCTCTCTCTCTCTCTCTCTATATATATATATATATATATATATATATATATATATATATATATATATATATATATATATATATATGGGCGGCAGGATAGGAATATCGCTTATCAAAGGAAGTAGTAAGGTGCTTCCTTTCCTCCACTACCCTAGATAATGTGGAGCACCCGCGTAACAGCCCCCCCCCCCCCCCCCCCCCCCCCCACCACCACCACCACCAACCACCACCCATCAAGGGTAACGTGAAATCATATGAACAAGTGGTGGATGGAGTTAGAGACCAGCTGATCATAAACGTCAATGTATGTTCTAAATCAGGAACTTGATGATGATGAGGAGGAGATGATGATGATGGTGATACTGACGATAATGATGATGATGATGATGAAGAAGAAGAAGAAGAAGAAGAAGAAGAAGAAGAAGAAGAAGAAGAAGAAGAAGAAGAAGAAGAAGAAGAACGAACGAACAAACGTACGAACAAATGATTGGTGAAACTTTATTTTCAAAGGGTTAAGAATTCGGCCAGCAAGCCCATCAAACATTCTATACTTCTTATCTCTATTCTTTCATATATAATTTCATTCATACATCACTTATAAGGTTAATTATAGACGGAGATAGAGATAGATAGATAGATAGATAGATAGATAGATAGATAGATAGATAGATAGATAGATAGATAGATAGATAGATAGATAGATAGACAGATAGATAGAATGAGAGTGAGTGAGACAGAGATAGAGAGAAACAGAGAGAGAGAGAGAGAGAGAGAGAGAGAGAGAGAGAGAGAGAGAGAGATCAGAATGTAATAAGATATCAGCCTAAAGCAGAACGAGGTACACCCGAGCAGACAAGGGAGCAGTATCTCTCTATCTGACCGAAAGTGATCCCTTTGTGTGAACTGACGTGTTGACCATACATCAAGTAGTCAGCTCATAAACTCTGCTATCCACCACAAAGTACCGGTTAAGTGAGCACAACAACAGCACGGCGCGGGGACAGGCTTGCTGGAACTGCAACTTGGAAGCAATGCGACTAGACGAATGTTGCACCCGTGGCTCAGTGCAATGTTGGAGATTCTTCATCATACGCGGATAATTGCGTTGTCGGCGTCAGCTTCTCTAATAGTAAGTAGTGGCGAGTGTGTGTTCATCTGCTTGCTGTTACTGTTAGACTACCGTATAGACTGTCTAAGATTGTTTTTGGATTAGCCGTTTTCCGAGATAGTTGCATGAGTAAGCCAAACAGGCAAATAGGAAACTTATCATCGCTATCAAGTGCCCTGCCAGCTGGCGAAGGCGTTCCTATTTCTCCACAGATCTCGGTCTTTGGTAATCTGGATGAATGGATGTTCTGATTCTGTTGATGATATTCCTCCATGCCACCTTCTCACTCCATCCAAAATAATTTCTCTTGGTCTGCCTCTGCCTCTCTTCCCCGTGATCTTTCCAGTTGTCACGATGTTCTTCAATGCTTCTCTTCTCATCACACGATCAAAGAAAGCTGTTTGTCTCTTTCTTATTGTTGTATATACAGTTCTTTCTGGCAATAGTCGTTAGTTACTTTGGTAGGCCAAGGAATTCGCAACATTCGTCTAAAAAACCACATACCTGTTGCTTCCAAGTTCTCCCCAATTTGTTCATTTATATTCCAAGATTCAATGCCATTTAGTAAACGAGGTTCTGTATAGCATTTCAACACTCTCTTACACTCAATGATAGTGACATATCGCATAAGTTACATGTAGCATAGTCTATCATTTACTATAGCATCAAGCCATATATTCCCCTTCCTCTGTCTGTCTGTCTGTCTGTCTGTCTGTCTGTCTGTCTGTCTGTCTGTCTGTCTGTCTGTCTGTCTGTCTGTCTGTCTGTCTACTGCCTGCCTGCCTGCCTATCTGTCTGTCTAACTTATATATTTATACAAATCAAATCAAATCAAATCAACTTTATTTTAAAAGGGTCACAAATTGGGCACGCAGGCCCGTCTTACATTCGGCCCTTCCAATCACTCGTCTTTCGTTCATCAAGAGCATTATACATTTACATAGGAAGAAAGATAAACATTATGAAATGAATGTTGTAAACATAATCAAGACAAATTACCATGTTATGAGGCCCATCTCCCACCTACCCATACATCACCCACCCACACACACAACCTCACCTACCCATACATCACCCACCCACACACACAACCTCACCTACCCCCCCCCCCCCCCACACACACACACACCCAGGGACACATGCATACCCCACCAGCCAACCCATCCCCCTCCCACACGCACTGCCCTCACCTGTTTCCCCAACCAAAACACACTCGCTCCCCACAAACATCCCCCACCAAACCACACCCACCCACATACACATCCTAACCCACACATCCTCTCCCCACCCACACCCCCAACCACTCATCCTACAGCCACATCTCCATCGACCACATATTCCCCACCCACACACACACATCCCCCACCAACCCACACATCGCACATCCAATCACACATCCCCAAACCATACACACACATCCCCACCAATTGACATCTCCCTACCCCGACACACACACACACACATCTCCCTAACCACCTATACATCCCCAATCCACTCACACACACCCCACCACCCACACATACATCCTCCACCGTCCACACATGCCCTAACCCAATCCCCCACCACACACGTCCCCCACCCGCACATCACATACATCCTCTACCACGTAATATTCCCAACCCACACACCACACACATATCCCTCACCAACACATCCCACACCCACATCCCACCACTCACACATACATCCTCCACCCACCCACACATGCCCTAACCCAATCCCCCACCACACACGTCCCCCACCCGCACAATACATACATCCATATTCTCAACCCACACACCACACACATATCCCCCACCCACATACATCACAATATTCCAGCCACACCCACACATATACCCTTACCCATCCATCCACATACCCCCACCCACACACACATACCCCACCCACACAATATCCCCAACCAACACACCACACACTTCTCTCCACCCACACATGCATTCCCCACCCATTCACCAACACACACTCACTCACGCAAACATCCTCCACTACGCACCCACACCCACCCACCCCTCCAACAAACATCTCTCGATCACAATACCCCTATCCACACACATCCTACACCCACTCATGCATCCCACCCCGACACATACACATCCCTCACCCACCTACACATTACACACCCCCACCCACACATTCCCCATCCACACATACATCTCCCACCCATACACCCCACCACCCACACATACTTCTCCCAACCACCACACATCCCCTACTCACCCACACATATCCCCCACACATACACCCATTCTCCGCACCCATCACTCACATCCCCTACACTACACACTATCCCCCACCCACACACATATCCTCACCCATACCACCACAAACACCCCCCCCCCCTCATCCACACACCATGCACACATCCCCCACCAACACACCGCACACATATCCAAAACCCACACACCATACACTTCTCCCCACCCGCCCTTACATCCCAAATCCACCCACACAATCCCCTACCCACACAACCCCGCCACCCACACATACTTCCCCAAACCATCCACACATCTCCATCCACCCACACATATCCCCCACGCAAACACACATCCCCCGGACCCATTCCCACACCCCTACTTTCACCCACACACATCCCACCAACATCCACAAATATCACTACCCACCAACACCCACACACCCCAACCAATCCAAAACGCATACCCCCACCCATATTCCCCCATCCACACATCCCCACCCACACATATCCCCACACTCACACACATCCTCCACACATACTCATATATCCTCACATCTAGACGCATACAAAATGCCTCACGTGAGCATTGAAACTAGTATGAACAAACTCCCACACTTTACTCACACACATACACTGACAATTGTCGTGAGCAGTCTCATAAAAATGTTAAACATGGAGAAAAATGTGTACATAAACAGTGTGTGAAATAAAAAATAATGATGCACACACACACACACACACACACACACACACACACACACACACACACACACACACACTGACACACTGACACACTCACACACACACACACATTCACTCTCACGCTCACTCATTCTTTCTCTCACTCAAACTACAGTAATGTACATGAGTTTACATTATACTTGATTAAATCAAATGGTATTTAATTGATAATATGACAGATGAGAATACACAAACATATGGATTCGCGTGGTACATAACATGCGTGTTACATGACATGCATCTGCTCAACTCGCTCTCTCTCTCTCTCTCTCTCTCTCTCTCTCTCTCTCTCTCCCCCTCTCTCTCTCTCTGTATTCTTACATATACAAACACTAACACGCATGCCCGCGCTCACACACACACTACAACATCAACTCTCCCACTGTCTCACTCTCTCTCTCGTTCGCTCACTCTATCTCTCTCTCACACTCACTATTTCCCCCATTCATTCACTCTGTCCATCTTCATTCACTTTATCTCTAACTCTCTTACTCTCTCTCTCTCACACTCATACACAGGTCAGACACACACCCTCACGCTATCACTCAATGTTTCACTTGCCCTAGCGCACTCACTCACTTTTTTACTCTCTCTCTCTCTCACTCACACACACACACACACACACACACACACACACACTCTAACACTCATTCACTCACTCACACACTCACTCTCTCACTCATTCACTCCTCACTCACTTACTCTCTCACTCTCTCACACACAATCCTTCACACACACACTCACTCTCTTAATCACACTCTCTCACACATAAGCATACGCATGAATACACGCACGCACACACTCCCTCACTCACTCTCACACATACACGTGCGAATGTATGCACTGATACATTCCCTCACCATTTCTCAGCTCAATCACTCTCTCCACACACACGCATGCACGTGCACACACACACACATTCACTCTCTCACTCTCTCTGACACCTACTTTCTCTCTCTCTCTCTCTCTCTCTCTCTCTCTCTCTCTCTCTCTCTCTCTCTCTCTCTTTCCCACACGCACACACATATATAGTGAACAATTATAGTTAACCAATTATAATGAACAATTATAATGAACAATTATACCAGTAAATGAATTATGGTGGCATATAGTCGGTATGGATTAAGTATTGAAAGAGTTTTCGGTTAAATGTGTAGGGACTCATTGGAGTTTTCAGATCTGGAGGAAGATCATTCCATAAGTGAGCACCAGAATAGGCGAAACATGTTTTGTATAGGTCCAATCTAGGCTTTGAGACATGTAACAAATTTAGGCGCTTGCTGTTCATTGCATTAGATTGAATCAGCGGCAGAAGATACTCTGGGGTATTTTGAGATATAATTTTATTCACTAATTTGGCTTTGTTAAAAAGGAAGCGCTTTCGAAGTGGTAGAAGTCTTAGATGACTGTATAAATTATTACTTTCAACGTGCTTTCTGTCAGAAACCAGACGAATAGCGCGGTTTTGTAGAGAACATAGTCGTTTTAAATTAGATTTAGGGCAACCATCCCAAACTGTGGAACAGTAATCGAGATGTGATTGGATATAGCATGTATAGAATATTTTTCGTGTGCTTTCGTCCAGGAAGTGCTGAATTTTAGCAAGTTGGTAAACTTTTTGTGCTATTTTCTTGGTAAGAACGTGAACATGAGAGCTCCAGCTCAAATGGCTGTCAATTAAAAGACCTAGTGTTTTATGTTCATTCACATTAACTATAGGTAACGTGCCCATGCGGAGTTTGAGCGGTGCTCCAGTTATGGCTAGTGTCTGTAGTTTTTGTCTGGTCGTTATTAACATAGATTTGGTTTTGTCGATGTTAATTTGCATGCGGTTTTCATTGCTCCATTTAGTAAGATTATCAAGTTCATTTTGTAAAGAATTCTCTAATTCACTACGGTTTTCTTGACTAGTATATATAGTACAGTCGTCTGCAAATAGATCACAAGTTGTATTGATATATAAATGAAGATCATTAATATAAACTGCAAAAAGCAGCGGACCTAGTATTGAGCCCTGAGGCACACCAATATTAAGCTGTGTGGGTCTTGATAGACAGTTGTTGAAGGACACGACTTGTTGTCTGTCGGATAGAAATGACGTGATTATGTTCACCATGTTGGTGCTTGTCTTCATTTGTTTTAGTTTTCTAATTAAAATTGTGTGATCTACCATATCAAAAGCTTTTTTGAAGTCTACAAACACCGCTCCACAAATTCTACCGTTGTTGATGTTTAAGTGCCAGTTATCGGTCATTTTTGTTAGAGCACTATGGCAAGAATATTTAGGTCGAAACCCAGATTGACTGTTAATTATTAGATCGTTGTTAATTAAATGGTGTAACGTTATTTTATGAATGTATTTTTCTAGTGGTTTTGATAGTGACGATAGTAAGGAAATAGGTCTATAATTATCCAAAACGCTATTATCGATTGAGCCATTTTTAAGTAGCGGAAACACTTTAGCAATTTTAAATGCAGATGGAAAGTAGTTTTTGGCCAGGCACTGGTTATATATGAACGTTAAGGACTCACTAATGACTGGTGCAGCACAACGAAGAATTCTATTACTGATACCATCTAGGCCGTGTGAATTTGTTGATTTGAGATTTAAGAGATATTTATAAACGTCTGCAACAGACATTAAGGGAATCTCAGCGGGGATATTTCTGGTGCACTTCTCCTCACAGAATGATGCCAGTGAACTTAAATTACACGATGAGTCTGGTATTGAAGACTTTAGATTCTCTATTTCTGATTGAAAGAACCAGCTGAATTCATCGCATGTTATAGAATTTGGTATTGCTGATTCTGTAGGGCGTTTCTTATTGGTTAGCAAGTTAATAGCCTTCCATATATTTGTACTGTTTGAATGATCTACAATCAAATTTTTAAAATGATCTTTTTTTATCCTACGAGTTTCATATTTAACTTTATTCCTTAATCTACGGTAATTGATGAAGTCTTTATTTTTGTGTGCTGTATCTCGCTGTCTCATGATTTCTAGAACTTCATTAGTGACCCATGGGGATTTATGTTGATTTTTAACTCGAACTTCTTTAATTGGCACGTGTTTATGGAACACATTGTAGACTGTCTTCGTCCAGAAAGCTAATGCATCGTCCGGATCAGGAAGTTGGTAAACGTGATCAAGGGCTGCTTTTCTTAAGTCTTGCAAAAATAAATCTCGGTTGAATGCTTTAAAATTTCTAAATTTGATACTTACATGTTTATGTTTAAGAGATTTGAACCCAATTCTTGACCATGTACAACATACAGGGTAATGGTCACTAACTGTACAA
Organism: Cepaea hortensis; assembly: GCA_963921405.1. Lineage (NCBI taxonomy): Eukaryota > Metazoa > Mollusca > Gastropoda > Stylommatophora > Helicidae > Cepaea > Cepaea hortensis. Next base: position 81,565,793 of record OY992878.1, read on the forward strand.
ACAGGAACAGAACATTCAATAATATTATCTGGACAAGTAACATATATATGATCAATTATAGTTGAGGATGTTTCAGTAACCCTTGTGGGACGGTTTATTAGTTGTTTGAAATTGTAAGAAAGAATGATATCGTCCCATGTCTGGTTGGATTTACTAATCTCTAAGTTGAAGTCACCTAGTATCATAACTTCTCTACCGGCTGTAAACACTCTATCCATCATTGTAGTGAAGCAGTCATACCAACTGTACCCGGCACAAGGATTCCTATATAGGTATCCAATGAGAAACGGTTGTTGGCTGGCTGGCTTCACCTCTAACCAAACACATTCTATCCCTACGGTCTCGAGATCCCTTCTACGGGAACAGTTGAGGGAATTGGAAATGTATACAGCAATACCTGTCTCTAATTTTTGATTTGCATCTTTCCGAATTACTTTAAACCCCTTAAGTGAGACACATGGAACTGTTTGGACAGTATTACCGAGAGCTCAGGTAATTTGTTGAGCAGATGAAAGATGTTGAGATGGCCTATATATAGACCATTTTTGTTGAGCCACTGATCGTGATTGGCGAACATTACAAACTGAAAGGAAGTTGTCGCTTGTGGTATACAAAATGCAGGGATTCTGAAACTTTATTTAGAAGTAGTTAAGGCTGTTAGAGGGGGCAGGAAAATGTCTTTGCTGGAGTGATATCATGAATGCTTGGCGCAGGGCTGCAGGATTGTACCGCATTAGCTGCTGAAGTTGACGGTTCCACTCATAGGATTGTAGATTACCGTCCAACGAGGGACTGCTATGAGTGTCACTGGAAGTGCCTACATTGGAAGGAGGCATCGGGGGCACAGCACCATTGTTTAATGGTGTCCCCTTTGCCATCATAGAGGGAGACTGTTTTACACACAAGGGGCGTTCATAAAGTAATGCACCACATCATTTTTTGCTGCAGCTGTTTATTAAAAAAAAAGCATAAAATGTATACAGAATATACACGTATATGTCGTGTAAGCATCGATAATTCCCATCAACTTGTACGGCTTTATGCCAGCCCGAAACAAGTGCTTGTATTCCTAGCCCGTACCAGATTTGTCTTGATCATTTAGCCTTGTCTTCGCTCCTTCGTCGTCATCAAACCTTGTCCCACGGAGTGCATCTTTAAGTGGACAAAACATATGAAAATCACAGGTGTTAAATCAGGACTAAGGGGTGGATGAGTTTGTACATTCCAACCCAATTTGTAAATTGCGTCATGTGTTGCCAGACATGTGTGAGGACGCGCATTGTCGTGAAATAGAAGATGGTCTCTTGGATTCTTGTGCGGCCGAACTCTGCGAATACGTTGATTGATTGTTTTCAATGTCTTAATGCAAGCTTGTGAATCGATTGTCTCTCCTCTTGACATAACATCCACAATAATCACACCTTCAATGCCCCAAAAGACAGTGATCATGACCTTTCCAGCTGAAGGAGTTTTCTTGAATTTCTTTCTTCGTGGTGATTGCGGATAATGCCACACCATTTACTGTATTTTTATCTCAGGTTCAAAATGATGTGCCCAAGTTTCGTCACCTGTAATGATCTCAGCAAAACAGTTACTTTGCAATCGGTGGTCATTTGTGAGACTTCGAGGAACGAATCTTGCGCAAACATTAGAAAATCCGAGTCTTTATAATTGCATTTGCACTACCATTGCTGATTGACAGCAGTAAGTCCAATTGTTGAGTAATTATTCGCCTCTAAGTTAGAATAATGTCATCAGCGCATTTCAACATTTCTACGTTGTTTGCTGTGGCAGGACGTTCACAGCGTGGCCGATCAAGCAGCTTCGTATCTCCCCTTCCTGATTCTTTGATTCTCTGAACCCAGCAACTGACTGTGCTCCTGTTGACTGCAAAACTTCCATACACACCACATAGCTTGTGAATGTTTACAACAGTTTCCCTCTCTGCAACGAGAAATTCTACCACAATTCGCTGCTTATAACACAAGTTGCTAACACGTCCCATTTCAACGGTTCAGGGCAGCCATATTATTTGGAAGGTTGAGTTGAAATTTGTTGCTCAAATCGGCACATGCCATATCTGAAGTGTGCACAATTGCATGCTTCTATCTTCATTATTAGGTGAGAGAAACGATGTGGTGCATTAATTTCTGAACGTCCCTCGTATATGCATATCTGATGGGAGGTGACTTAAAGAGACTAGAACAAGAATCGCTATGGCAAAGGTTGCCATTTTACAAGATGGAAAACATGCTGACCAATAAAAGATGACACCCGCAACGAGAAAAATGAGTCTCTGATGTGCTACATAGACCCTGTACTTTTGTATGGATGCAAATCGTTGACAATGAGCAGACAATATGAAAATCATCTAATGGAAGTTTAAATGCGGTTTCTGATGAAAATGCACAGATTACCATGGCCTCACAGAAAAACCAATGAGCAAGTCCTGCACGAAGCAAATGTAAACCGTTAGCTGATTAGAGACATTAGACGATGACAGTCACGATTGTTTGGGCACGCTATGAGAAGAAATGCACTGGAGAGCTTGAGGACAACTGGCAAGATTATGGGGAAAAGAACAAAGGGAAGGCAGAGATATCTGGATGGCTTGCACGTGTCATGTGAAGACAAGACCACAGAGCTGATCCAGGTGATCGTATGGGATGGCGTAAATGACCGCCCACGCTTATCGGCATGGCACAGGATGATATACCTGTTTTCGTCGATAATCCGTCCGAAAACAATCGGCGAAATCCGAAACCGACGAAACTCGATGCAAACATTTCCATATGAATCTATGTAAATCCAATTAATTCGTTCTAGACACTCCAAAATACATACCAAAACACATTTTTTAAAGAGAATAAATACAGTGTTTAATACTATCTTTCGGCCCCAAACTTGTCCTAACTTGCACCTTCGCCGTGTCTAGTAATACTGTGTATGCCAGTACACCTGCTGAATGTTTTAATACAACCTCTTCTGGCCTGAAAATCATTAAGTATACTAACACTGCCGGCTTCGTGGCTTAGAGGTTATGACTTTTCTCCGTAATCTCGTATACTCTCGTGGGTTGACGTGATGACGGTAAGAATCAGCGGTGGTTCGAATCGCATCAATGACTTACGGGGTATGTGAGCCGGCCGCTCACTCAGAAAGCAATGGCAAACTACTGAGCGTAATCTTGCCAAGAAATCAACATACAGCTGAAAGATGCTGGTGTTGACAGCTATGTCCTGTAAAGGATATGCAAAAAAAAAAAAAAAAAAAAATACTAACACTTGTCCCAGGCATTTTCTTAATGAGATCGGCAAACAACAGTCTGGCCTTTTCAAATACGATTGCCTTTGAAACAGAATCGCCATCTAACTTTTATTTATCCAAATTAATAATAACTATTCGACATCTTCAAATGTTTGCGATCTCTGTTTCGTTAGCACATTCACACCCTTTGCCACATTAGCTTCCTTTATTGCTTTCTTTTTCGGCACAATGGAACTTATCGTGGATGGCGAATTCCCGTACATGCGGCCGATTTCAGCAATCTTAATGCCGCTCTCGTATTTTATTATCAGCAAGCGATGCTCACACAACGAAGAACAACGCCAAATTGAGCAGAGGAACGCGTGGGTCCATTTGATTTTCCAAAAAAAAACAAAAAAAAAAACGGCAAGATCACGTGAGCACGTCGACAAAATCCAAGTCAACCGACGAAAACTGAGACAAATTTTCCGCTGGAAAAATCAACGAAAACCGAAACCGACGAAAGCCGAGGTTTGACTATATATATATATATATATATATAATGTACTGGATGCTCCCCTACAAAAATTGTCTAAAGATAAACTCCCAAATTTATTTAAGTCTACGCGAGACAATATTTCTATTGCGTACTTATCTCCAAGTGGCTGATAGATATATTTACTGTACCAGAAAGAATACTAGAACGAATATCCCACACCCAACAATTAATCTGATACCACATTTAACATGAAAGTGGGCTATTTTATGACTGATTCGTGTTAATTTGTTGCTAACAATAACAGCCAGGTGAGTCATTTAGTGGCCTTGCGTTATGAGTCTTTGAAGTAAGAACCCCCCCAGTGGCGAATACACATTCTAGCGTTCCTCTCGACGGCTTCTTTTCACGTCTGCGGGTGCTAATAATGTCTTTCACCAAGTTCAAAATGGTTCCCTTAAGTGCAAACTTATAGAATGTTATGAAGCTTTAGAATACATAATAATTAATATTGCTAGCTCGTTGCGTTTGTTTCGTCAGCCCGCGTATTTTCCAAGAATATAAAAACATCCTTATTTTACGCCTGGTTTAAAATGCTTGGTCTGTCTTGATTATACGTACTTGGGATGCAGCGTTTGTTGAAGGTGTTAGGCTATTTAATTATACATTAAATAGACACACAGATGGGCAGACAGACAGATATAATTTGATTTGATTTGATTTTAATAGGGCCACAAATTGGGCACGCAATCCCGTCTTACATTCGGCCCTTTCAATCACTCATCTTTCGTTCATCAATAGTGCATGATACATTCACATAGGAATAACATTGTCAAATGAATGATGTAAACATGAACAATTTATATTACCATGTTATGAGCCACATCCCCCACCAACCAACACATCTCCCCCCCCCCCCCCCCCACACACACACACCACCTAACCCCCAATACACACACACTCATCAACCCACCCACCCACACACCCATCAACCACCCAGTCAAACACACATCCCACAACCACACATCTCCCCACACACCCCTCAACCACCCAGCAAACACACATCACCAAAACACACATCCCCCACACATCCCCCACCAACCCACACAACCTGCCAGCACACACACACACACATCCCGCACCAACCCACACACACTTCCACCCACACATCCCCATACACACATCCCTCACCCACACAATATCCCCTTCAACCACCCACACACATCCCCAAACCACATACACATCCCTCGCCCATCACCCAACCCACACACACTCACCCAACCACATATCTTCCACACACCCACCCAAACACCACTAATCACCCATCCCCAAACCACACATCCCTCAACCACACATCCCTCCACCCCCCCCCCCCCACAAACACATCTCCACCATCCCACACATCCCCCCCCCCCCACACACACACACCCCTCACCCATTCACACATCCCATACCATATATGCACATCCCAACCAACACACACATCTCCAGCCCACACGGACTTCTCCTCACAACCCCCCCCCCCCCCACACACACACACTCCCGGTCCATATACGCATCTCACCAACCACCCACACATCCCAGCTCCACCCACACACGTCTCCCACCGACCCAAACCCCACCACCGACACAAACTCCCCTACCCACCCATATATCCCCACCCACACACACACACATTTTCACCATACCAATCCACCACACACTCTTTCACACCAACTCACACATCTACACACACATCTCCCACCCACACATCTCCCACCCACCCAAACATCTCCCACCCACACATGCATCCCCAACCCACATACTCACTTCCACCACACACACACACACACACACATCCCGAACCCATACACACATTCCCCACACGCACACACAACCCCAACCTATGCATACATCCCCCACACCCCCACATTTACCCACACCACAATACATCCCCCACGCACACATCCCAACACGCACATTCCCCCACACACACGCCTCCCCCCCCCCACACACACATCCTCACATCTAGACACATACATGATGCCTCACATAATCACTGAAACTAATATGATCAAACTCCCACACTTCACACACACACACACACACACACACACACACACACACACACACACACACACACACACACACACACACACACACTGACGATTATCGTGAGCATTCTCACAAAAATGTAAAATAAAACAAAATATAATAGAGAAAAAATATACATAAAATTGTGTCACACACACACACACACACACACACACACACACACACACACACACACACACACATACACACACACACACACACACACACACACACACACACACACACACTAACTTTCCCACTCACTCTACAGTAATGTACCCGTGTTCATATTATACATGATAAAAACAAGTGGAATTCAAAATAATAATATGAAAGTTGAGAATACACATAAAATATGGAATGGCATGTTACTTGACATGCGTGCGCTCAATTCTCTCTCTCTCTCTTTTTCACACACACACACACACACACACACACACACACACACACACACAGAGAGAGAGAGAGGCAGGCAGATAGACAGACAGATGGGCAGACAGACAGACACACACATACACACACAAACACACACACAGAGGCAGGCAGATAGACTGACAGATGGGCAGACACACAGACACACACACACACACACACACACACACATATATATATATATATATATATATATATATATATATATATATGCTGGCTTCCTGGCCTAGAGGTTAGCGACTTTTCTCCGTAATCTCGTATACTCTCGTAAGTAACGTGACGACGGTGAGAATCAGCAGTGGTTCGAATCGCGTCGGTAACTTACGGGGTATGTGAGCCGGCCGCTCAGAAAGCAATGGCAAACTACTGAGCGTAATCTTGCCAAGAAATCAACAATCATCTGAAAGATGCTGATGTTGACAGCGATGTCCTGTAAAGGATATGCAAACATTATATATATATATATATATATATATATATATATATATATATATATATATATATATATATATATATATATATATATATATATATGTATATATGTGTGTGTGTGTGTGTGTACATATATAGATAGATAGATAGATAGGCAGACAGAGAGACAGACAAACATACAGACAGACAGAGGGAGAGAGAGAGAGACAGCTAGACAGAGAGACCGACTGACCGACCTTACAAACAGAGAGACAGATAGACATACATACATACAGACAGACAGACAGACAGACAGACAGACAGACAGACAGACAGATGGATACATAGACAGACAGACAGACAGACAGACAGACAGATTAGATTATTAAAAAAAATAAGATGCATGGTTGAACAGATGAGTAGAAGACTGAATGTATGTGCGGTGGGTGGAAAACACAGGTGAACCGTAGCAACGAATGAACGAACGAATACACGATATTCATTTTTAAGGGCGGAGAAACATCATGCATACCCTTGTAACATCCCGCCTGTCACGGACTCTGGCCTTTCACACAATATATTATCTTTACAAGTCGTTTATGCTCAAGATATGGAATATCCCACACTTTTCGCTGTTAAATATAAAGAAAACAAATCTGCACGGATGAAATGTCATCTACAATGTAAAGAATTAACGAGATGGAAAAACGCGATATAAAATAAGAGGAAAGTGGTGGCTGTATTCAATATTTAAGGAGGTAAATATTCTACACTGAGGCAGTATTTTAACAGCTCACGATTTCACAAATAGGCGTTGGTCATATCTTTGCGTCGATGTGGATGGATGTTTGTGAACAAAATTGCACATTGCATAAACTAATCTTGTCCAGTATTCTTGACTCGGGTATGTGCATCTTTGTAATATTTAGTCAGACGCGCTATATTTCCATTAATCTTAACACAATTTTCTCACAGTCTGAGAACAATAAAGCATAATGTTCGGGAAAATTCGGCTGAATATTTTATCATACAGCATTATGGGCTTGTTTTCTAACTCCACCCGCTCTGTGGCGAAGGAGTTACGAATGCAATTCTTAATCCCGCATACTGCGTTAGAAACACAGCCTCGGACGATTTGGAAGCAGACTGCCTTGCGTTCGTTTTCATACAATGCTGTGAGTGCCTGTCATTCAGAAAGCAATGGCAAACTACTGAACGTAAACTTGCCCAGGAATCACAAATAGTCAAAAAAAGCTGGAGTTGAATGTTACGTCATGTAAAGGATGTGCAAGAAACTTGTTTTCAAACTCCCATTCCTTTCTCGAATGCAATGTTTTCGGAGACTTGTGGGGGTCGTGGCCGGAGCTACAAAGTTCGTACTACAGGGACAAGTCCAATACCCCATATGGACAACAATCACCTTCGGATTAATAATACTGTGAGGGTAAAACCATGGTCAGCTGCTTTGGTGGCTGGCTAGTCACAGGACTATCATTCTGAGCCGGTGATGGACCCTATTATAACTTCTCCTTGAGGTTGAAAGGAGTAGGGGTAATTGTGAGAACGAACGACGCTTTGCATAGCCGGTTAGCTGCTCTGTGGAGAAAGACGGATATACATTGGTTAAAGCCTTATCTTGTCTTTGAACCCCATTATTTTGTACTGTAATTGTGTGTGTGTGTGTATGTGTGTGTGTGTGTGTGTGTGTGTGTGTGTGTGTGTGTGTGTGTGATATTTAGTTAAACTTAGAGTGCCTTGTTTTCGAGTGGCTTAAATCTCCAAGCTGTGGAGCAACCATCCCAGATCATATAGCATAGTTTAGGTATATCTGTATGTGTGAATTAAGAATATCTTTCTTATGTTTTCATTGAAGAGGTTTTTCATTTAAGCCAAATTATAGAATTATACAGTGGCTGTAACAAGTTCTTCAGTCTTTACTGCAGTAGAAATGTGAAATACTATATCATTCACTGGTGAATTTCAATGTAGGCAAAAACCACCACCTGTTTCCACAAATTCACCTCAATGCAATTCCTCTGAAGAATGTAGGAAATAAGTCACACAATGTACTGACTCAGTCTGCCAATTGAACCCAGAGTCTAATTCGCCTCTGGTGTTTAAGGCTAGGGGGACACACATACTTTTTCAGGTAATCAGTATTTCGTCACCCCCTACGCAGGTGTTCCATCATAAAACTTACATTTCAAGACTTTTACCCACTATACATTTTCAGTCGCTTGTCAGATTAATTTCAAGTTCCCAACGCTTTCCCCACTATTCTCTAATAATTGAATACGTGGGCAGTGTTTTCTTACCGCGCCGCTGGTAAAAGACACTTTTTATTAAGTGATCATTCAAGGGGTGTGATTTGACCATAAACTTATCCTATTCTGTTTACTCTCTACCTGCACGGACATATCTCTGGGTAATTTTACCCCGCGCCGTAATAACACTTTTACTCATCAATCATTTTGGACCATTAAAATTTCGTGTCACGGAATAAAGTTTCCTGCCTATTGTCTGATTACTCACGTCGTGGGAAATCTACTGGCTACCGTGAAAACACAATTCTCTGAATCGCTATTTTACAACAACAATACGAATAGTGACATCAGTAACAATAACAACGCTTACAACAACATCACCAACAACGACACCAGCATCAGCACCAATAGCAAAATTAATAACAACACCAACAACAACATCAACAATAACAACAATACATCAAACAGTAACGCCGTCAATACCAACACCACCACTACCAACAACAACAACAATACCAACAACAATTAAAAAAAAAACAACACCAATGAAGATATTAAAAATACTAAAAACAACAACCACAATAATATCAACAACAATACCAACAACAACACCAACAATAAAACTAACAACAACAACTCCAACAAAAACGCCACCAACAACAACACCAACGACAACACCAGCAAAACTACCACCAACAACACCAAGAGTAAGACCAACAACAACACTACAGCAGAATCAAACCAACAGCAACACAACTACAATAACAACGACAATATCAAGAATAAAGCTAACTGAAGCATCAACAATTACATCATCGTTTAACAACAATACTAACATCAACAAGAACACAACTACAAGTTCCCACGACAATACCAAGAATAAAGCTAACGAAAGCATTCTGTTAATTGTGATCGTGTTCTAGTAAAGCTTTTCGTCTACTTCTTGTTTTGGTGATTAATTTGTTTTGTTTTTCTGAGCTGACGAAGGCTTTATCCGCAACGTCCATTTTGTCATGTGTGATCGTGCTCTAGTAAAGCGTATCGTCTACTTCTCCATTTTGTTTGGGTTGATTCATTTCTTCTTTTTTTATGTGCTGAAAAAGGCTTTAGTCCATTTTGTTACGCGTGATCGTATTCTAGTAACGCTTACCGCGTACTCGTATTTTGGTGATTCAATCATTAAACAACAGGAAAACTGAACGCTATAATACCCGGATTTGAACTTGCCTCTTTCAACGTCGACAGGGCCTTCTGCAGTGGGAACCAAATGACAAAACCTGGCGGCTGATGGGATAATGACAGGGTCCGTGTTTACTCGGTCGCTATTGGAGAAGAACTGAATAATCGGGACTGGCTTTGCTTGCAGCTAGATAACACAATGCTGGATGTTGAACTCTATTATTGCCATCACTCACCTGGAAATTTAATGTTGGTATACCTTTGGTAGTAATGTTGTGAATATCAGCGTTACAGGCCGGCGCACTAGCGAAGTCGACAGCGAACTGCGCTGGTAATGTCATGAGGACGGTCGGACGCTGGTTCACCTCCTGTGCTTGTAGAGTTTCAGATTGAGAGAAAAACTGGCTATCTATTTATTGCTCATTGCTGTCCAGCTTTCAAAATGTGATGGTGATATCACATCACAGGCCTGCAGCATGAAACTACATTCTCACTCTCCCCTCTCCTTCTCTTAAGTGTTAGAGACAAGTATTACACATTCATTGGACGAAGCAGAGAACAAACAGACCATTCCGACAAGAATTCAGCTTTGAATAAGATTGGTGTTACGACAAATAAAACTAGATAATGTAATGTTGCTGGCATGTAAAAAGACATAATTTTGGGGAAGATAATAAGAAGGGATGTGTACCTGGGAGCAAAGTATAGAAGTGGAAGGCCATAACGTAAATGGATTCAAAATGTGATAGCTAGTTTACACCTGGCAGCAACAGAAGCAGGACATCTGGTTTATGATAGCAAGTCATTTCAAATGGAAAGTTAAGGGGGAACAGTTCTGTGCCAGGACAAGCCACTGGATGATGATGATGATGATGATGATGATGATGATGACAGTTTGTTGGACATAAAGATAGCATTGTTATATCTGCAAGATCTGGGCATTCAACGAGATGATGTTCGACCTTTAGCCAGGAATGTCATTATATCTTAAAACCAAAAAATAAACAAGAAAGAACAATAACACTGTTAGGCTACTAGGTCAACCCAGCTTAAAGTGGATACCAAAAAATCTCCAGGAAAGTAAACGCGGTAAATATATTCACCACATCAACTATCTAGTTTCGAATGACTACGATCATATAGGGATAACACTAACAAGATAGCGTTCGCCATCACTCCGTTTGCATGAAAGCATGTTAAAGGAATTATTAAGTTAACAACTATAGGTCCCTACTACACGTCTTAAGATGTATTGGATGTATGTTTCTATAATAATATTTCATAGACCAAACTGCGAGGGTGGGTAATATGGTAAGTGTTACGCTGTTGCTGTTACTTCCCTTGACATTTCCGGGTACCCATTTTAGGCTGTGTCCAAAATGAGAATTGATAAACTAATAAAGTCAGTGTAGGAGCGATGGAACAAGCATACACATCTCAATGTAAAAAGCATCTATATCTCTATGAAAAAAGCATCTATATCTCAATGCAAAAAACAGCTATATCTCAATGCAAAAAGCATCTATATCTCAATGCAAAAAGCTGGTATATCTCAATGCAAAAAACATCTATATCTCAATGCAAAACAAAAACGTCTATATATAAATGCAGAAAGCATCTATATCTCTATGAATGCAAACAGCATCTATATCTCAATGCAAAACAACATCTATAACTCAGTACAAATAAAAAACATCTATACCTCAATGCAAAATAAAACATCTATATCTCAATGCAAAAAGTATCTATATTTCAATGGAAAAATCATCTATATCTAAATGCAAACTGCATCTATACCTCAATGCAAAGAGCATCTATATCTCATGCAAAAAAGCATCTATATCTCAATGCAAACAGCATCTATATCTCAGTGCAAAAATAATAACGACAACCGACTGAACAAATATGTGCACATTGACATTTATCAATGAAGAGAAATTACTAGAAGTGAGCAGTATTGAATATGTGGGTTCATTGATGACCGGTGATGGGTGATGACCGGTGATGGGCATGCGAGGACAGAAATTGCGAGAACAAACATTGCTCTACAAAAACTAACGCAATTAAAATCTGTATGAACTGGTGAAGATGGAGTAACACAAGTAAGAGTTATCAGTTATCTGTTATCAGTTGGGGTATCTTCATTGCACTCCGGACAGGTCCATAGGTGCTCAGATCATCCCCCCAGCATAAGCATCAGCGTTCGGTGGCTAATAGTGCCAGTACTATGTTGGTTAACGAGGCGCCTCGTTTTCCCGATGTACTTCTCGTGTCTGGCCCTGCCAATTCTTACTCCTAAGTCTTTCATCCTGGACCGCGATGTGGATTCACTGACGTCAAAGTCTTCTGTTCTCGACATGTCTTTAAGGACGTTAATAACATCGGCACGATCCATGGGCTGGCCATCTGCAGGGGGTGCAGAGCCAGCCAGTTTATCAGCTCGTACAAGTAAGAGTACTAAGAGCTTGTATATTTCTTGTGGCACCATCATCATCTTCTTAAACATTTGCTGTTAAGCGTCATGGGAAGAAATAGTTAACGTTCCAGCGCCCGATGAGTGGCAGTAGATAGTGTCATTCCGAGTGAGTGTACAATGTCTTTGATGTCGTCAGTCGGTTTTCTTCTCCGGCGTCCTGTTTATCTCGAATCAGATCTTCTTTGATGTAGGGCCAGTTCTGGTAGTTGATGGTGTTGCATTCTAACTAGATAGTAGAGCCACTTGATCTTCTGCTTTTTAATATATGTGGCACAAGGTGTTGATCCCACTATCTGTCTGATAACATAATTTCTTACTCGGTCTCGGATAGTTAAAATTGCTGCTCTCCTCAAGCATATCATCTTACAGGTGTTGATTTTGCATATGTGTTATTTAGATAATGTCCAATTATGACATTGGTAGTTTAGAGCCAGTGTGAACATATTTATTATCTGTCGTTTTGCGGACATCGGTATATTTGGATGTGGATATATCTAAATTTAAATTTCAAGTTACAGGTTTCCGCTGGTAAGGTTATGCTGAGCGCATTTTTTAACCATGAAGGGCTATTGTTGGCCGACTTTAAAAAACCTGGTGTCAACATAAACTCTACCCACTACGTACAAACATTAGACAAGCTGCAAAAAGCCACAAGGAATAAACGACCCGGCATGCTTTCTCACGGTGTGATTTTGTTGCATAATAAAGCTCGTCCGCATGTCGCAAAGATTGTGCAGGAAGCATTAGCAAGGAAGAAGTGGGAAATTCTGCAACATCCAACCTATAGTCCTGATTTGTCACCAAGTGATTTTCATTTGTTCGGACCTCTACAAAAAGCTCTCATGGGGCAATGATTTCACACAGATGCAGACGTAATGAATGCGGTAGACACTTGGTTCAGTGAGCAACCATAATCCTTTTTTGCGGACGGCATTCGCCGCCTACCTAAGCAACGGGATGCTTGCCTGAATGCATACGGCGACTTCTTCCGACCAATCCATGGTGCATAATTCATTCAAAATGGATGCTTGTTTAATTCTACCACACCTGTTAATGTTTCTTTCGTGCTTTTGTAATAAAGCCATTGGAACGGTTTTCAAATGAACGCCCCTGATAGCTTTTTGATTTCTTGTTAGAATGCGCTGTTAAGGCCTCTGGAGTGTTTACGCGTGTGGCTATGGTTTGCTTCACGCATTTTACTCATGTTGGACTGGTAGTGTATAGTTCCGTAGCCTAGCTACTGAGTGATGTACGTGGAGCAACGCTGTAAGCTGTGGATTTTGTGTAGAGTGCTTTTGCATATATCCGTGTTCGTATCGTGAACTGCTTGTTAAAAAAAAATGGCGACCGGGCGATTGCTGAATTAAATGGATTTACCTTATGCAGTAATGTATGGCTGCTGGTTTTCTAATGACTGCCGCTTCCATTGACGATGAACTGTATTTTTCGTGGCGGACTTTTGTGTTAACGTTCTGGCAGTGGCCTTATGCATGTACCTGTGCGGACTGTTGGTTTGTCTAGACCAGGGGTCACCAAACTTTTTTTTCACGGCGGGCAGGAAAACTGTCAATATGACGAGCGCAGGCCGCTTACTCATTCTGTACAATACTTGCACCGCCTCCGTTGCGAAGGTCTTACGGTGCGGTTCGCAATCCCTTATACCCGCGTTCTAAACACAGCTGCGCTCGATTTGGCAGCTGACCGCGTTGCGCTGGGTTTTTTACGCTATGGTATGGGTGCTGGTCGTTCAGAGAGCAATGGCAAACTACTGAAAGTAAACTTGCCAAGACATCAACAACATCAAAAAAATGCTGGTGCTGACTGCAAACGTCCTGTAAAGGATATGCAACTAACTTTAACAATGCTTGCAAGCCAGATCGAAAACTCTGGGTAAGAAAGACGAAAATCTAAGTTAATCATGGGTGAGTGGCGTGCGATGCACAAAAAACAATGACAACCAACATATTTATTTATTTAAAAAAGTTATAAAAGAAGGCGACGTTAGCAAAAAAATAATTAGTTACATCAGACATAGTGTGCACATATCCAAATTTCACAAACTAAACAGCAAAAAAGGTTAGTGAGATTTATTAAACTAATATTTGGCTTTCAAGATAGCATCAATGTTTGGTGTGGACTTCCTGCCTCCATTCAAAAGAATTGCTTTCAAATGTTCATCAGTACTTCCTGCCTCCATTCAAAAGACTTGCTTTCAAATGTTCATCAGTCAATCGCATTCAGTGTGTTGAGTTCACAAATTTTATTTTTGAAAATGTTTGCTCACAGACATAAGTTGTTCCACTTATGCCATACCAGCGGCACATCTCTTCAGTTTTGAAAGCTCAACATCAGGTAAGCAGCGGTAAAATTCAACAAGTTTTCCTTCTCTGTGCTTCTTTTTCAACAAGTCATTTGCTTGAAAATCAATCAGCTCCAACTGTAGTTCAACTGGCACATCATCAAGGTTACAATTAAACAGATGCTGGAAAAGAAGAATGTCACTCTCATTTCTGTCAAGATATGAAAATCTCTCTCACAAAAATGCTTCTTCAAGTCACGAATAATTTTTTTTCGGAAAATTCAGGTTGACATCTTCGGCGATTGTAGAGAAAAACTCTTGTAAACAGTGAAAATGAGAAAAAGTTTTCTCCTTCCAGTTGTGCTTCAAACAATGATAGCTTTCTCCGAAATCCTTTGATGAATCTGTAGAGATCACAGACAAGATTATCCTTTCCCTGAAGTTTCAATTTCAGTTCATTCACGGGGGAATGTGATGTCGACCAAAAATGTCAACTTTGATAGCTTGGTAGGATCTGACAGCTGTGGATCAGCTCTATATTTTTCAGTGAGGAAAACATTTATTTCGTTCTGGAGCTTACAAGCTTGTAAAATCGAAACAGGACTTTACCGCAGCTGAGCCACCTCACTGATGTGTGATAAGGCAAGTCACAGAATTCAGAATCAATTTCTTCAAGAAAAGCCTGGAACTGACGGTGACTGAGTGCATGTCCCCGAATGAAGTTCACAGCAGAAACGACTGATTTCAGTACACAAGAAATATCTAAGTCTTTCTCACAGAGCTCTTGCTGATGTATGATGCAGTGTATGAACAGAACGCCCGGAATTTGCAAATCTTCCAACTGAGTGCTTATCTGCCCCATCAGACTCTTCCTCACTCCAGCCATGTTTTTTCCCCCATCAACTGTAACGCCTCGAAGCTGATTCCACTGAAGGTTATAGTCTTGCAAATCGTTTTGCACTTCAATGAAAATGTCTTTTCCAGTTGTTGTTCTATGCAAGCTGCAAACGGATGCCAACTCTTCCGTTATCTGAAAGTCCAAATTGACACCACGAATGAACACGAGAAGTTGTGACGTACTCAAGAGATCAGTAGACTCATATAGCGCCAGAGAATACCACAACAAGTTCCTAGTTTTCTTGTGTATCTGTAGAAATATGTTCTCTCCAATTCCTTCTGTTCTTCGAACATCTGAACGTGCCGAAAAACTGATAGTTCCAAACAAATCGGCTTTCTCTTGACACAACTCATTTGCTGGTTACATTATAACTCTTTTATGAAGTTGCCATCAGTAAACGGTTTTTCTCATTCTGCCATCTTATGTACTGTTTTCTAACTTGTACGAGTGACAGATTCATTTTCAGCAAACTTTCTCGTGAAGAGATGTCTTTGTGTTTCTAAACCACGTTTCATTGTCTCATATTTCTCAGAGCGTAACTTTCTAGTAAACTTTGAATATGTTGATAGATATTTTGTTTCCTAGTGACACCGAAGATTGTACTCTTTCAAAACGGCAACACTTTCGCTGCATATTACGCAGCTGATTTTCTGGTCCTTTGTTTCGACAAAGAAGAACTCTACTCCCCATTCTGCATTGAAAACGCGACACTCTGCGTCCACTTTTCTTTTCTTGGTAGCCATAATGAAGGGTGAAGTACACGAGATCTGAAAATGAAAAGACATTGAATTAGAAAGATAATTAAAATCCTATTGAAACACAAGAAAAGCAGAGGGCTAGGGGTCACTGGTGAAACTACAGCTCACCAAAGGTACATATAAAGTGTATAGGTACCTTTGGTAATAGAAAATATCTCATAATAAGGTTTGCAAAATATATAAATAAACAGCCTAAATAAAACATGACTAAATAAACAGCCCAGAGCAGAGTTTTTCAACCGGGGTTCCGCGAGTGGCAGCCAGGGGTTCGGCCAAAGCAGACCGAAATCGTCTAAATGCAACATTTCTGCTCATCTTGTTTATTACATAAAGTAGGACATGCATTTGGATCATCGCTCAGAGTTCAATGAGCAACGGAAAAAACAGTGCTCCAGGTCCTGATGGCATAAGATACGACGACATAAATAGGTGTACCGACAATGAGCTAGAGAAACTAGCAGACATGTACAACAACAGTATAGGGAGTGCTAGCATCAAGGAGGAATGGTTACACAGCTATCTGATTCCCTTGCCGAAGCCTGACAAAGACCACAAAAAAATTCAGGGATATCGAATTATAACCATGCAGAATACAATAGGCAAGCTGCTGGAGAAGGTAATTGCCAGGAAAATATCAAGCCAACTAGAGTGGCAAGGTGTTTTCCCACCTACCCTGGGTGGGTACCGTCCAAAAAGAGAAACCTGGACCAATGCAGCAGTCTTTGCCCACGATGTCTATGAAGGTTTCCACTCAGGCACTGAAACCGTTGCTGCAGCGATTGATCTTGAGGACGCATACAACAGAGTACCACTGGATTTTTTAATGTTTCAGCTTCTTGAACTAAACGTAAGTCCATTCCTCCTTAGTTGGATCGCTGCAGCCCTCTTCCAACGGAAAGTAGTTTTTAGATGTGGCAGTTGGACTTCGGAACCAACAACAATATATCCTGGCCTACCACAGGGATCACCATTATCTCCGGTACTGTTCAACGCCTACACAGTGAGAATCACCAGTGAGCAGATCACTGGACCTGGCAGGACATTGTCATATGCCGATGATGTTTTAGTGTATCGTCAGGGTAAGGATAGAGAGGAGGTTGCTGTGGAACTACAAACCGAACTCAATCGCATAAGTACTTGGTGTGATGAAGCTGGGGCAATGGTCAACCCAACAAAGGCAACAGTGACTTGGTTCTCGTTGAATAATCATATTGTCAACAATCCAACACCAACTGTAATGCTGTGTTCAGAGACGGTGGAAAGAACGCAGGCAATGAATTACCTGGGAATACGGTTTGATCGAAGCCTTGCTTATAATGTGCACATAGACCAGGTGATAACAAAGGCCAAGCGGGGTTTGGCAGCGATGCGGGTGATGGCGGCAGCAAACTGTGAGCAGCGCCATCTATGTCTTCTGTACGAGGGGCTGGTCATGTCTGTTTTGGAGTATGCAATGGCAATCCTTACTCTCAGCCATAAGCAGATAGAAAGGATGGAAAGGATACAGAATGAAGCTATGCGCATTATTCTTGGATGTACAAGAGATACAGCATGCAGGGCGATGCGCTACCTTCTTGATTTTCCAACCATTGAAGAGAGAATGCAAGTTTGCAGGGCACGCGCCTACCTCAGAATTAACGCAAACACACAGCATCCACTGCATAGTGAAATTAGGAAGGTGAAGGGCAGCAGGTTAAAAAGAGGACGGTCGTGGATGGGTCAAGCCGAAGACATTCTTCAACAGGTGTGTTCACTTGAGGACTTAGAACCTGGCGAGGAGTGGGTGCAAGTGCCAACAGACTTCTGCACATCCTTTTCAGTTTGCATCCAACTAGATAGAAAATGCAGACAAGAAAATCCGGCTGCTGTGGAGGCTGAAGTACAAGCGTTGATTTTCGAGAATTCGCTAGACAGTGACGCGGTCATCTACACAGATGGGTCGGTCGTCCGACATGTGAGAAGCTCATGGGCCTTTACAGCTCGGGCCGGAGGGAGAATTGTGAAGGAGGACTCTGGTGCTTTCACTGAAACCACAAGTAGCCTGACCATGGAAGTCATGGCAGTAAGTAAAGCAATAACATGGCTCGAGACACAGACATTCACTAGGGCTTGTTTCCTTAGCGACTCAATGAACATGATCAAGAGGATAGAGGTGGGGTCGATCCGAAGAGAATGGTTGCTGCCTCTGAAGCGGTCTCGGCTGGCAAAGATTAGTTTCATCTTCGTGCCAGGGCATGCGGGAGTACAAGGAAATGAGCGGGCTGACAAGCTCGCAGGTGAGGCTACTGTGGAGGGCGGACGCGCCATGGACCAGGCTGACATTCTGAATGCTCTACGAGAAGTGAGACTTTTGCAAGAACCAAGTGATGACTGTGAATCTACAACAATGGCCAGACTGCGAGAGCAGCAAATTAAAAGAGGGGTGGCCAAACAAGAACACTACGCAGGAAGCCAAAGAAGATTGATAAACCAACACAGAACTGGCGTCGTTAGCCGCTACACGCTGCGGGATTTGCTGAGGAGGGGATCCGAGCACTTATGGACTGAATGGTCCGATGTGCAACGAGGATGATCTGTCGACTAACTAACTAACTAACTAACTAACGTAAACATTTGCGTAAGGATCTGCTCCAGCAAAAAGATTGCAAAACACTGGCCTAGAGACTAGCTCGATTAACACCTTGACCCGGGAATTCTTCTGATCTGGGGGATAATATTTTCGTAATAACACGAGGCTTCTATGGCATTTTATGCTATATTTGCTACTTTATTGCCTCTATTCACATTTGTAGTTCACTTACCTATCACCGCCAAAGAAAGAAATCATTGTTACATACCTTTAAAATGGATGACTATCTAAAAGAAGTAAATATTTCTGGAGCATCCAACCTGTGTTGACATCCGGACGCATCTGGGGGAGGGAAAGATGGGTGTGTGTGTGTTGCCTTGGAAACAATGTTAAGGTCAGAGCTTAGGTGGCGCTACCACGAGCCGGGGAATGACTTGGGATGAGAAGCAAACATTACAATAAACAAGAACATCTGGATACAATAATTTATAATTGAAAATAGTAAATTTAAGACACATAGCTGCCAGGAGGTCTCCGCACGTGTGAAGATATTTTATTCTAAACATAACATTTACATTTACATTGTATCACACCGTCTCGTGTTCCATTTGTTATATCAAGCAAGTTCTTCTTCTTCTTCTTTTCGTTCATCCGGAGTGTTTTTTCAGATGTCATTGCGGTGTGTCTGTTATGCGCCCTTGGGCCGAAACCCGTAGGCCAACACATCGACTTTAGCGTGCTTTTTTGACCAGGTAGCATACCTGGGAGACTCTCACTTTTGTGGTGCCATCTACAACCATGCTGGCCAAGGTTGAACGGTCGAAGACAACGGTCATCCCTCAAAGGAAGGCAGGGACAGTCCATAGCATTTTCCGCCATCCAAGGTTGCTTCCATAGTTGCAGGGCCGACACATAACGCCCTGGATCTGGGCTCACCGAGGGAAATCGTCACGTCCTGCTCATGGCTGCTTTAAATCCTCACTTCAATATATTGGTCATTTCGTTTTCCCCGGGCCATTCCCGCACAAACCAGACATGTTCGCAGACGGCATCCACTCAGCGAGTTTTCGGACATGTGCTTGTCGTTGCGCCCATCAGAGCTGTTCCAGGCACGACAGACATTCGGAAACTACCTAGTCAGAGCTGTTCCGAACAAGAGCGGCATTCGGAAACTAGGTAGTCAGAGCTGTTCCTAGCACGAGAGACATTCGGGCGAGACATTTCACTCGGACGTAATTGCGCAGTGTCAATTTTTAGTTTGCCACCCGTAGGCCGACACTTCCGACTTCTGGCGGGCATTTTTTAGTGAGGTTAGCCTTCCTCTGGTTTCGAGACACGTTAGACTATTGTAATGTCACCCACATCTCAGCTGGTCAAGATAGAACGATCAACGATATCGCGGACGGCCCTCAAGGGAAGGCAGGGGCAGACCATGGGCATCATCTCACTATCCGAGGAGGCTTCCATAATTGCAGAGCCGGCACATATTGCTCTGAGACTGGGCTCACCCAAGGAGTTTCCACGTCCTGCTCATGGCTGCTTTTGTTCCTCACTTCCATGTGTTGAGCATCCCGCTTGCCACTGATCGCTCAAGCACACACCAGGAGCGGTCAGATTGCGGGCGACATCCACTCGGTAAGCTTTTGCTTGTGACTTCAACCCACGCAATAGGTACGCTCGCCGTGCGTTCCATTTTGCGTTGAGACGTTCTTCCACTTATATCTACACTCTCTATGAGTTAGATACAGATTTTCCGTAACCATGCCCTTCGACTGGGGCACTTTTCTTTCTTTTTTGTACTCGCTCACGAGGTAGGCTACATGTGCTGCCGGCTCAGCACCTTACCTTCGTGCAGCAGTGAACGGGAAACGGTCTGGCCCTCTCATCCGGGAATCCCTCATATCCCCTAGCTGAGAGCCTTCGAACATGTATCAGACCTGAGCATGTAGCTTGCTCAGTATCACGTTTCTATTTTCCGGTAGACGGGTATCGGCCTGGCTCTCAGATCCGAGGGTTTGTGGCTTAGAGGCGTTCAGCCACAGCCCTCGACAGGGAGCCTTAAGAGTTTTGTCCGAACCAAGAAATTCTGCCTTCGTGCACCTGATTTAAATTTTGACTGCTATCCTCAGTCTATACCTGCAGAGCAGCAGGTTGTGTCTCTCTTAGTCTGGTCCCTATCCCATAAACTGTCCGATATGTAATTTTTCACCCATCGGCAAGCAAATGGGGTCGATGGGACACGCAAGCTCCCCCACCACGTCAAGGTGGAGACACATCGGGGGAGTCAAGCAAGTTCGAGTACCGCCGGCGGAATGGATGAAATGACGCCGCGGCCGGCCCGCGGGCCGTAGTTTGGTGACCCCTGGTCTAGACTCCTGCCTGTTCCACTTTTCGGGACAGTGAGGAGCATTTTCTGTGATATTCACTGGCACAGGAACGAACCATTATAGGGTGACCCTTTGCCGTGAAGTTGGAACCTCGACTAACGACTAACTAACGACAACGTGGCATCATAAAGGTGTGAAACTTGAAATGTATGTGGGTGTGTCTATGTGTTTGTGTCTATGTGTATGTGTCTATGAGTGTGTGTCAATGTATGTGTTTGTCTGTGAGTGCGTGTCAACGTGTTTGTGTGTGTGTGTCTATGTGTGCGTGTGTATGTATCTCTGTGCGCGTGTATGTGTGCTTGTATGTGTGCTTGTATGTGTGCGCGTGTGTGTTTATCTGTGTGTGCGCCTATACTTGAGCCCTTACAACGAATCATTTAATATGTGTATGCACTTTTTTTTGTAAGCGTTCCACAAACTAGCAGTCTGATCAATGAACATTCCCTATTGCTGTATATTCAATGTAACAAGGTAGCCAACTGACAAAGTCAGCGAAAGCTCACGGCGTGAACTCAAACTGTGACACTGTTGAAAGAGGAAACCTGTAGAGTATGCGGATGCCAAGGTGCCAGCCGATGCGTGTATTAGAACATATTGGCGCTGTATCCTTAGGCTTCCCCGTTTCTGTGCGTTTTTTGTGTGTGTCTTGTGCGCTTCACCTCTGCAATAGAGTTGGATTAGGTTTTGCAAATATGTGCGTGCTTGCATTTTCAACAGGAAAAGAAAATACGCAGGTGTGTGTGTGTTATTTGTCACTAAGTCTGCTGTCTGCACGTATATCCACACATATTTCTGGGAGTTTATTGGTTTCAATCTTTCTGTCCATCAAGCACATTTTTATCTTTGTACATGT
This sequence comes from Cepaea hortensis, assembly GCA_963921405.1. Taxonomy (NCBI): domain Eukaryota; kingdom Metazoa; phylum Mollusca; class Gastropoda; order Stylommatophora; family Helicidae; genus Cepaea; species Cepaea hortensis. The sequence goes on from OY992878.1 coordinate 81,588,134, forward strand.
TTACTCATCATGATATATCGTGAGGAACACCACCACCATCATCATCAGGTTTATATTTCTAGGCATTCCTGTTTCGTCTGCCAGTCCATTCGTCTGTATTTTATTCAGTTCATCCGAATATCTGCTTGGCTAGGATGTTTACCACCTATCTGTCTACTCCATCTATCATACTTTCTGGTTGTACTCTTATTTGTTGACTCGCTGGCTAAATTTCACACCGTATATTCCTTTCTGTCAAATTTCTGTCTGTCTGTACTCTGGTTTCTTGACTCGTTGACTGTTTCACCGTTTATTTCCGTATGTCTAGCTTTCTGTCTGTAATCTGGTTTATGGACTCGCTGGCTAACTGTCTGTCTGTCTGTCTGTCTGTCTGTCTGTCTGTCTGTCTGTCTTTTTTGTGGGGTGGGGGTGGGGGTGGGGGGGGGGGATAGCAGACTATATCTGTGTTCGGTAATCTTCGACTTGCTGTCTGACTATCTGTTTGTTCTCTGGTTTGTTGGCCAGCTGACTGTTTCTCTGTTTATCATCGCCTGTCTAGCTCTCTGTATGTTCACCCGTTTTTCTAATCGTTTGTCTGACTTCCGGTTTGTAGGCTTGCCTAGCTGACTGTCTCTCTGTCTGTTCCCTTCTAACTTTATGACTGTCTGTCTGAGCTGTGGTTTGTTGCTAGCTGGTATGACTCTTACTCCCCACACCACGGTCTGTCTAACTTTCCATCCGTCTGCCTGTTTGTCTAACCTCTGCTTTATTTCTAGCATGGCTGACCACTATTCTGTCCATAACAGTCTATAAATTTATGTCTGTATTTTTCAGGCTGTGGGTTTGACCTCTGCTTTGTTGGCTAACTAGGAAGACGGATAACTGTCTATTACTGTCTGTCTTACTTTATGTCTGTTTGCGTAACCCTATGATAATTTTAGTAACCCGACTGGTACCTACCTGTTCATGTTTTGCCCCTAAAGTGATGTAAAACACATTGTAAATAATTGTGCCGTGCTGAAAATAAACCCAGAGAACAGTTTTCACCTGGTGCGGCCGTCATGGGACATAATCCGGGCACCAAGGTAAACAAGTCTAGACAGTGCAACATAACTGTGAAAACCCCGCACGAGTCGTCATGTTGGATGCTGATAAAAGATGGGAAATCTTCTGGTGTATCAAAGTTTGTCAGCGTTTGAGAACCTGGGACACGGGGATTTACCTCACACATTTTGTTAAACTATATAGTAGGAGACCTGAGATATATGGAACCACCTCACAAATTTTATTTAGCTGTAGAGTAGAGAACCTGAGACATGTGGAATTACCTAACATATTTTGTTTAGCTGTATAGTAGAGAATCTGAGATATGTGGAATGTTTATTATTTTTTTCTTGCATATAATTGCCCGGGGTAGCGGGGTAGGGGTATCCCCTATCAAAGGAGAAGTAAGGCGCCTCCTTCCCTCCGCTAGCCTACGGGACACCCTTGGGCAAGGTGGAGTACCCGTTTAGCCCCCCGATCAGGGTTACGTGAAGCCATGGGTGCAGGTGGTGGATGAAGATGAAGAGCAGCCGACAGATAGTTGTAGGTTATGGTCTACACCTTCACGACGGTAGGCAGAGGATCTCCTTTTTTTGAGGAGACAATGGCTACGGTCACTGACCAGTATGGTCACTGCTGGGAAGGAAAGCAATGGCAAACTACCTTCTTTACACATGCCAAGAAAATCATGTTGTGTTCACATGGAGTCTGCTTTGAAGAACTGTCAAAAATCAGAAATAAATATCATAATGGGTGATTTCAACGCAAAAATAGGAAAGCAAAGCGATGGATACAGTGTAGGCAACCATGGTTTGGGAGAGAGAAATGAAAGAGGTTACAGACTTGTAGAATGGGCAAAAGAACAAGAATTGGTTGTAGGAAACACCTGGTTTAAACAACATCCTAGAAGATTATGGACATGGAGGAGTCCAGACAGCAGGATTAAAAACCAGATAGATTACATCCTGATAAGCAAAAGGTTTCGAAATGCATTAACAGTTGTAAAAACAGTTCCAAATGCAGACTGTTACAGTGATCACAGATTAATTACTGGCACATTGAGGGTAAAGTTAAAGAAAGTCAAGTATACAGCAGGAAACCCTAAATATGACTTGTGCAAATTGAAAACTGACAAAGAAATACAAGATAATTTTAACATAGAAGTAAAGAACAAATTTGATTTATTGTCTGATCTAGAGATCCTATTTCAAGATGTAGATGATCAATGGGAAATGCTGAAGAATTCAATCAGTTGTGCAGCAGAAAAAACTATTCCAAAAGTAAAGAAAGTTGGCCGTAAAACATGGATGACTGAAGAAATTTTACAACTAATGGAAACAAGAAGACAGAACAAAAATAATCCTGCCAAATATGAAGAAATTCACAGAAAAGTCAGAACCTTATGTAAGGAGGCTAAAGAAACATGGCTTGAGAAAAATTGCAGAGAAATTGAAAAACAACACAACAGTAAAAATGCGAAACTAATGCACAAAAGAATTCAGGAGATTACTAATCAAAGAACACGTACATCAGCAGGCTGCCTAAAGACAAAAGATGGAAGAGTCATAATAGAAAAAGATCAGATTTTACATGTATGGTCAGACTACGTGAAAAACCTTTATGACGATAGCAGAGACGAACAATATATTGTTCAAAATAACAATGAAGGGCCAGCAATTTTGAAGATGGAGGTTCAGAATGCTCTTAATCATATGAAATCTGGCAAAACCCCCGGTCCAGACAGCGTCACAACAGAAATGATTAATGCTTTAGAAGAATATGGAATAGATAAAGTTACCAGTCTGCTTAATACAATATATGATACTGGAAACATACCTCATGAGTTATGTAATTCTGTATTTATTGCAATCCCAAAGAAATCAGGAGCCTTGGAATGTGATCAACATCGAACAATTAGTATAATGAGTCACATCACGAAGATTTTGCTAAGAATTATCATGCAAAGAGTTAGGAGGAAAATACAACCTGAAATAGGAGAAGAACAATGTGGGTTTGTAGTAGGCAAGGGTACAGTAAATGCTGTGTATATACTGAGAACCGTAATCGAACGTTCTATAGAAGTAAACAAAGATCTACACCTTTGCTTCATTGACTACACAAAGGCTTTTGATAAAGTGAGACATGTCAACATGATAAGGATGCTTGAAGATCTACAAATTGATGGGAAAGACCTTAGACTTGTAAAAAACATATATTGGAAACAACAAGCTGCCATAAGAGTTGATAATGAAGTAAGCCAATATCAGCCTATTAAGAGAGGTGTGAGACAGGGATGTGTAATGTCTCCAGATCTGTTTTCCCTGTACAGTGAAAATATTTTCAGAAATATTGAAAATATGGAAGGAATCAACATTGGGGGACGATGCATCAATAACATTAGATATGCAGATGATACAGTCTTGATTGCAGATAATGAACAGGACCTGCAAAATTTAGTAGATGCGGTTGTTACACACAGTGAACAACAAGGGTTAGAATTAAATTGTAAAAAGACACAGATTATGGTCGTCACTAGGAAGGACGAAATACCACAATGTAATATACAAGTAAATGGGAATATTCTTCAACAAGTGAATATGTACAATTACCTCGGAACAGTAATAACATCTGATGGGAGATGCCTTGAAGAGATTAGAACAAGAATCGCCATGGCAAAAGTAGCCTTTAGCAAGATGAAAAACATACTGACCAATAAAAAGATGTCAATTGAAACGAGAAAAAGAGTGTTGAGATGCTACATAGAACCTGTACTTTTATATGGATGTGAAGCTTGGACAATGAGCAGCCAGGCTGAGAAACATCTGATGGCTGTAGAAATGTGGTTTCTGAGGAAAATGCAAAGAATACCCTGGACAGCCAGAAAGACCAATGAACAAGTCCTTCAAGAAACAAATGAAGATCGTAAACTGATCAGAGACATTAGACGTAGACAGTCACAATTTTTTGGGCATGTTATGAGAAGAAATGATTTGGAGAACTTGGTGACAACTGGTAAGATCGAGGGGAACAGACCAAGGGGAAGACCTAGAAACAAGTATCTGGATGGCTTGGCCTTGTGGCATGGTCGAGACAAAAACACGGAACTGATCCACGACTCTGTTGATCGAGTGAGATGGCAGAACATGACCGCCCACGCTTACCGGCATGGCACATGATGGATGGATAATTTTAACAGGACATCGCAGTCAACACCAGCATTTTTGCCGCTGTGATCTCTTGGCAAGTTTACGCTCAGAAGTTTGACATTGATTTCTGAACGATCGGCACGATGCCAACGCAAAACCAACGCAACGCGTACTGCTGCCAAATCGCGCGCAGCTGTGTTTCTAACGCGGGTATACGAGATTGCGAACCGCGTCCGTAAGCCCTTCGCAACAGAGATTGGCTATATGGAATTACCTAACGCATTTTTTTTTGCTGTATAGTAGAGAATCTGAGATATATGGAATTACCTCACACATTTTATTTAGCTGTATAGTAGAGAATCAGAGATATATGGAATTACCTCACACATTTTATTTAGCTGTATAGTAGAGAACCTGAGAATGTGGAATTACATCAGTTAGATATGGCTGAGTTACCGTATGACAATAAACGGTACTACCTGCTTTGTTGTTGTTGGTTTTTTTTTTGTATCTCTGTGTCTGTGTGTGGGAGCATCACTATTTTTTACGCCACACACTGTATATGTACACATTTTTATCCATGTTTAACATTTTTATGAGACTGCTCACGACAATTGTCAGTGTATGTGTGTGAGTAAATTGTGGGAGTTTGTTCATAATAGCTTCAATGCTCACGTGAGGCATTATGTATGTGTCTAGATGTGAGGATGTGTGAGTGTGTGTATGTGTGTGTGTGTGTGTGTGTGTGGAGGATGTGTGTGAGTGTGGGGATATGTGTGTGTGGGGGAAGTGTGGGTGTGTGGGTGGGGTATGCGTTTGGATGGGTTGGGGTGTGTGGGTGTTGGTGGGTAGTGAGATTTGTGGGTGTTGGTGGGATGTGTGGATTGATGTGTGGGGGTGAAAGTAGGAGTGTGGGAATGGGTGTGGGGGATGTGCGTATGGGTGGAGGATGTGTGTATGGGACTGGTGCGGGGGATGTGTGTGTGGGTGGGGGATATGTGTGGGTGGGTGGAGATGTGTGGATGGTTTGGGGAAAGTATGTGTAGGTGGCGGGGTTGTGTGGGTAGGGGATGTGTGTGGGTGGTTTAGGGATGTAAGGGCGGGTGGGGAGAAGTGTATGGTGTGTGTGTTTGGGATATGTGTGTAGTGTGTTGGTGGGGGATGTGTGCATGGTGTGTGGGTGGGGGAATGTTTGTGGTGGGTGGGTGAGGATATGTGTGTGGGTGGGGGATTGTGTGTGGAGTGTGGATGGGGGATTGTGTGATGGGTGCGGGGATGTGTGTATGGGTGGGGGATATGTGTGGGTGAGTAGGGAATGTGTGATGGTTGGGGGAAGCATGTGTGGGTGGTAGGGGTGTGAGGGTGGGGACTGTATTCGTGGATGGGGAATGTGTGGGTGGGTGTGTTTGAGTGGCTTAGGGATGTGTAGGTGGGTGAGGGATGTGTAAGTGTCGGGGCGTGATGCGTAGTGGGTGGGTGAGGATATGTGTGTGGGTGGGGGATAGTGTGTGGTGTATGGGTGGGGGATGTGTGTGATGGGTGGGGGATATGTGTGGGTGAGTAGGGAATGTGTGATGGTTGGGGGAAGCATGTGTTTGTGGTGGGTGTGTGTGTGGGGGTTGTGTGGGTGGGAGTGTGTGAGTGGCTTAAAGATGTGTAGGTGGGTGAGGGATGTGTATGTGTCGGGGCGGGATGCGTGAGTGGGTGGATAATGTGTGTGGGTGGGGGTATGTGTGATCGAGAGATGTTTGGTTGGGGTGTGTGGGTGCGTAGTGGAGGAAGTGTGAGTGAGTGTCTGTTGGTGGATGGGTGGGGAATGTGTGTGTGGGTGGGGAGAGGTGTTTGGTATGTTGGTTGGGGATATTGTGTGGTGTGTGGGTGGGGGATGTGTGCGTGGATGAGGGATTTATGTGGTGTGTGGGTGGGGGTATGTGCGGGGTGGGTGGGTGGGTCAGGGTATCTGTGTAAGTGTGGGTCGGGATATTGTGTGGTATGTGGGTGGGGGATATGTGTGTGGTGTGTAGGTGGGGGATGTGTGATGGTATGTGGGTGTGGGATGTGTGGGTGAGGGATATGTGTGTGTGGTGCGTTGGTTGGGAATATTGTGTGGTAGGGGATGTGTGTGATGTGCTGGTGGGGGATGTTTGTGGTGGGGGTGTGGGTAGTGCATGTGTAGGTGGGTGGAGGATGTATGTGTGGGTGGTGGGATGTGAGTGAGTGGATTGGGGATGTATAGGTGGTTAGGGAGATGTGTGTGTGTGTGTGTGTGTGGGTAGGGAGATGTCAGTAGGTGGGGATGTGTGTGTATGGTTTGGGGATGTGTGAGTGGATGTGCGATGTGTCGATTGGTGGGGGATGTGTGTGCGTGGGTGGGAAATATGTGGTAGATGGAGGTGTGGTTGGGGATGGGTGGTTGGAGGTGTGGGTGGAGAGAGGATGTGTGGGTGGGGGATGGGTGTGTGGGTTAGGATGTGTATGTGGGTGGGCGCGGGATGTGTGGGTTGGTGGGGGAATGTTTGTGTGGGTGGCGAGTGTGTTTGGGTTGGGGGAACAGGTGAGGGCAGTGTGTGTGGGTGGGGGATGTGCGGGAGTGATATGGGTCGGTTGGTGGGGTATGTATGTGTCCTTGGGTGTGTGTGTGTGTAGGTGGGGGTGTGGGTGGGGTGATGTGTGGGTAGGTGGGATATGGGCCTCATAACATGGTAATTTGCTTTGTTTATGTTTACAACAATCATTTTACAATGTTTTTTTTTCTTCCTATGTGAATGTATAATGCCCTTGATGAACGAAAGATGAGTGATTGGAAGGGCCGAATGTAAGACGGGCCTGCGTGCCCAATTTGTGACCCTTTTAAAATAAAGTTGATTTGATTTGTTCGCGTCGAATGTTAGGCGGCGCTCGCCAAACCCGACACCCCACATTGTGCCAACGGCTTCGAGTGGAGGAGCGCAATTGGGATAATATATGCCTTATCCTAGTGCAAGGAAATGGAACCTAAAGACTAAAAATCATGGCAGGGCAGACCAAGCTCCAAGCCTTTTCGGCAACTGGTTTAGGATGGAAGCTCCGACAGGCGGACAGTTCGAGCATTGCTTTGATGATCCGACAGCTTCTGCAGCTTGTTTTGTTCCAGAATTATTGAGTTACCTTTCCTTTGGAGTAAATTAGGCAGGCCGAGAGAGGGATCATGCTCCATGGGCATCACCAGGTCTCTAAATTCAACCCAATCTTTGTGCTACTGAGAGGTATATCTCCAATTTACAAATTACCGTCTTTCAAGACAGCAAAGTTCCAGTCATAGTTTCTATTCGTTGCTTATATGCAGGATCTGTAATGTGCCCAATCTGTTAAATTTTATATCACCACATCTGATGCCGACGCGTTCGGCTTAATTACAGGGAATGCTTCCCACAATTCCGTATTTTTGTTTCGACATCATCTGCAGGCTATTGAGAAGCAGATCGTCTTGCGTGGATTTTTTAAACAATGGTATTGCATTGATCGTTCAAAAAGTAATCTCAAACTAATACACGAAAAATTGTCAAGAAAATCACAACAGCCAAAAAATGTTGAGGAGTGATTGCGATTGCCTGTTTAGAAAATATAACTAACTTAACTCTGGTACAGTTGCTGTTCTGGTTTACATTGAGATCGTTGCGAGACATAACAATGTTCTGTTTTCTCTCCCCCAGGTAATTGAAAGCTGGATACCGTGTTATACACACCCAATGATTTCTATAGAAGCACAACAGTTCTGACTAGCTATGAGTTTCTCATGGGAGCATGAAGTTTGGTTGTATTCTAACACACGTTCCAGGATGGCTCTTACTCCGGTCCAAAAAGTGTCCGGGCAGGGCGTACTTACGTCTGTGTACGCTGCTAATGGCTGCAGTGTTTTCGGTCTGTCTATATGTTCTTTACATGCCTCAGGAAGGGCTGAAAATGCTGCCAGATGAGGACAATGGACAGTTGGAAATATGGTTTAATCAAACATTTCGTAAAATATTGGGGTTTGCGCCAGTGTCATGTGATTCAAGGGCCAAAGTGTCGGAAGTACTGAACATGGTAAGTCCAGTGGTGTTATTTCATCATCATCATCATCATGAGCCATGCCCATAATTGTGAGCGACCATAATTTGCCATCTCGCTCGATCATAAGATTGTCGATAAGGTCTGCGTTCTAGAGCAGATCACACCATTTGACCAATACAAAAAGTTTTATAGTGCGGACCTTATAAGGCAAACTCACCTGGGACCAAAGAAATAGTTCTTCTTATCATAAATTCCTCTTATCAGAGTTCAAACATATAGTAACGTATTCACAGCGTACAACACAATAGCGTTCTTCATAACAGACATTCGCCACATCGGAGATCGTCTTAAGCGGTTCGCACTGTATATTTTTATCTCTGTGTCTTTCTCTTGCTCTTTTCTCATTAAATTTGGCAGTTGTCACCACGATTTCTAATTTGTTTCTCTTCATAACATGCTAAGAATTGTGACTACCTACATATCATCTAGGAGTCACGCTAAGTTTAGTGGTTAGCATGTATGCCTGCTGACCTGGTGGTCACGTAGTCGAATCCCCATTGAAGCAAGGATTTATTGTAAATGGACCTGAGCTCCCAGATCTATCCAGCTTAACACATGGGTACCAGCAAATGTTCTGGCAAGTTAAGAAGACCGGCGGGATATTGACCCCATCATCCATCGAGTGCGATTAGACAATAACAATATGAGGCCGGCACCATATACCGTGTCTCCGTGGCCAAAGGCTTTCGAACGCGGTTCGTGAGCCGCTTACCAGGCATTCGAAACTCAGCTGCGACCGATTTGTGCAGCAGGTAGTGTCACGTTGTGTTATAACGTGTTGGTATGAGAGTCGGTCGTTCAGAAAGCAATGACAAACTACTGAACGTAAAACTTGCCTAGTACATCAACAGCAGCTGAAAAGTGCTGGTGTTGACTGCAACGTCATGTAAGGGATATGTAACATTTAAAAAAAAACATACACCAATGACGTGTCAAGGCACGGAAGAGGGTCCCTTAATTTAACAAAATAAAACTGTTACATCTAATTTGTCTAATCAGTTTGCGGTTTTAATCGATTTTCCGAAGGGCTGCCTCGCTTTTCTTGCAGACTGTCATTGCATTGTCCTCAGAGATATCTCTGATACAGTGCTATTTAAGCTGCTATAATACCGAAGATGCGTCTATCTGTCTTGAAGCAATTTGTTTCTGACGCTGCGACTTTGTTGGAACACCATAGTGGGTCGACACGAAATGAGGGCTAGTAGATTTAATACATCTTATCTTGAATAGAGAGACGTTTGCAGTCAATACATGTCAAAGACATTTGGAAATATAGGCAGACAAATAAAGGACCATTTTCTATACCTTGGTGCATATTGGGTATATGGTGCTAGGTTTTGATTTTTATAAATTATTCAGAATTCGAATGGGTCATGTGGTCGATGTCCCACGGGTTATCTTTACCGGCCAGGGCATGTCCTGGTGCCCATCTTTTGCTGGGTCGTTATGGACCCGCAGATGCATTTTTTAAAACCATCTCCGCCTCGATGGAGATTCGAACTCGAGATTACCTCTCCGAGAGGCAAGCGTGTCAGCCACTGCGCTACCAAGGCTCCTTACGTAGATGTATCTCAGCATGATTTGATTAAGTGCCATGGGATGATTAATCGTGTTAAGCGACTTCTCGTAACTGCCATGTGTTTATATATCGTCGAAATGTTGCATTGCGTTATAAATCAATATATCTGCTACCATATTAACACCTTGTAAGTCATAACTGTGACACACCCCTACTTCCCATTTTCCACCATCAGTTTTTATTTGGCACAGAATCTGTTATTAATTATGCCAGCAAAGTGAAGTGCACTGGGTTACTAACAACACAGACGCCGGGTCCAATCCTTTATTGTAGAAATTATATTCCCCCCCATGCAATGATTCTGTGGGTGACCTAGTATCGTAAAATGGGCACTTGAGATTTCTCTGAAGAAAAATGGACAAAGAGGTAAATGGTCACCCCATGTCATGATGTTACAAAATATTGATATAATTTCACACCCATGAACACACACACACAGAGAGAGAGAGAGAGAGAGAGAGAGAGAGAGAGAGAGAGAGAGAGAGAGAGAGAGAGAGAGAGAGAGAGCCTTCTGTCCCGTATAATGCTAATTATGTATGATACTTATGATCTTCCATCCATGATATCAAACTGTCCAGCATTCCTTTTGGGTTCCCCCCTCCCCCCTTTATCTATTCCCTTCCAATCTTCCAATTTAACCGTCCTAGCGACATACACCAGGTGCCCCTTTTTCGTTACATGCCCAAAGAATGTGGACTGTCTTCTTCTGGGGCGAGTGACCAGTTCTCTATCTGAGTTAACTTGTTTAACGATATCGTTAATATTACTCTGTCCACGACGACTGGAAAGATCAAGAGGAAGAGAGGCAGAGGCAGACAAGAGAAATAATGCTGGATTGATTAAGATCTTGGCATGGAGGAATATCACCAGCAGAGTTGATCCAGAACACCGAAAACCGAGATCCATGGAGAGACATGAATGTCTACGCCAGCTGGAAGGGCACTTGATGATGATGATATTCACCTACGGTGTTTTTCTATAAATCTTCATCAGCTTCTACATCTTCTCAGCTTCGAAATAATTCCTCACTTGACCATAATTCGCAACAATACATCAGGACAGACTCGGTATAACTCTGAAGATAGCATTACGTCTAGCTTGGAGAGAAAAACACAAAATTACCATTAAATGAGAAGATATTGATAGCTGTTTAAAATATTGTCTTGTATTTGTACTGGTTAAGAGTCTTTTGGCTTTATTGAAGACTAGGTGTATTTAAAAAAAAAACGCATAGTCTTCAATAAAGCCAAAAGCCTCTTTCTGAATTATTAATATAAATGATATATCCTAATTAGAACTAAACGGGTTAAATAGGATGTGATCCCTTTGTTTAATGTAGACGTGAATCATAAATAAAATATCAAGTTACCGCAAACACTGCAGCAAGCAGATAAAACCGTACGTAGTCTGCAGATAAGACCCCACGCTAAAGTAGTCTGTCTGCGCGACTTCCTCTGGTTGTGTTGCGTGTAATACCGGTTGGAGAGTTTAGTTTAGTTTAGTTTAGTCGTTGGATCACCATCACGGCACACTGTTTAACCCATGAGTACTCCGTTTTCCTCCTAACTCAAACCTGAGTCTGGAGAAACTCAGCTCAATGCACGAACTCCGTTGCATCGGCGAGGATCCTGAAATACTTTGGGTAGATTTTTAACTCGAAATTTTGCCCGGGCAGCGCCGTTAGGCTACTCTTTTTCGATTTCCAATTGCCAAGGGATTTTTTACGTGCGCAACAATACACACGGGCGTCCGATCTCACTACCCAGAGACCAGGGGAAATTTTATTACTGGAAGTCCAGAGAGTACTGACATGTTATATAGTCTCCTCTGTTGTATGGCAGTGAATCCTGGAAAGTGAATGAATAAATTAGAAAGAGCTTGAAACGTCTCAGTTAGAAGCAACATAGATATGGTTCCTGAGAGTAATGTTGCGAATAACGTGGACTGCCACAATAACTAGCAATGGTTGCCCGAAAGAGGCTAAGGAAACTACAACATTGTATACAACTATAAGAAAGAGACAAACAACATTCTTTGGTCTTGTGATGAGAACAGAGACACCGGAGAACATCGTAACGACTGGACAGACATATACGTGGGAAAAGAGGCAGAGGCAGGTAGAGAGAAAAGATTCTGGATAGACTGAGCCGGTGGCATGGATGAATATCATCAGCAGAGTGTATCCAGAGCACTATGGATCGAGATCTGTGGAAAGACATGAACGCCTACGCCAGTTGGAAGGACACGTGATGATGATGATGATGATGATGATGATGATGATGATGATGAATACCGGTTGTCATTTACCTTTTTACGTACCGAAAGTATACAATGGTCCTTCACTTAGTTTACTTTACTGTTTATCATCAGTGGCGGACTGGGCCTGAAACGATTGGTTGCAATCAGACAAGGCTACTGAACGGAAATTGACATTTGTAATGTATAGTTTAATATTTAACGGCGACATTTTTAACGTAAAGTCTAATGTTTAACGGGGCCCACTTCACCAGTAACTCACAGGGCCCACTTGCCGCCCGACAAGCTGACACCCTGGTTATCCCGCCACTGCTTATCACACCAAAGGAATCATGTTTACTTACACACATTTTCTCATCATTCTAGCCGCCAATCAAGTTTTTGCCCAATTTCAAAAACCCATGCTGGCGGGAACCACTGGACAGCCCAATCCACGACATCTACGCTGAGAATGGCTTTGCAAAATATTCCTACACATACGAGAAAGCCTTTCGTAAAGTAAGCAGGACATTGGTGGCCAGGAACTCCAGCAAGCATTATCGTCTGCGGTGTCTGCCGTATTTTTTCCTGGCTGGTCAACCAAAGTGCGGTAGTACTGACTTCTACAACAAGATTGTCAGCCACCCAGATGTTGCCAGTCCACCAGTTAAAGAATCGCATTGGTGGGGCAAGAACAGATACGGTAAGGTATACAAACAGTATTGTTAATTCATATCTGTCTTATGTTGAGATATATAAGCGCGCTTCAAACGGAAACCTTAACTACTTCTTTCTATATTTATTAAAAAAATATTACACATGCGTTTGTCATTCGATGTTGTAACCACTGCTTTCAATACCCTCTCCCCCCTTCCCCCACTGCTTCATCTTTATTCAGTAGATTGTACTGTGAAGATCGTTACCACGGCCCTCCATCACACTATGGAGTCTCCCTCCATCACACTATGGAGTCTCCCTCCATCACACTATGGAGTCTCCCTCCATCACACTATGGAGTCTCCCTCCATCACACTATGGAGTCTCCCTCCATCACACTATGGAGTCTCCCTCCATCACACTATGGAGTCTCCCTCCATCACACTATGGAGTCTCCCTCCATCACACTATGGAGTCTCCCTCCATCACACTATGGAGTCTCCCTCCATCACACTATGGAGTCTCCCTCCATCACACTATGGAGTCTCCCTCCATCACACTATGGAGTCTCCCTCCATCACACTATGGAGTCTCCCTCCATCACACTATGGAGTCTCCCTCCATCACACTATGGAGTCTCCCTCCATCACACTATGGAGTCTCCCTCCATCACACTATGGAGTCTCCCTCCATCACACTATGGAGTCTCCCTCCATCACACTATAGAGTCTCCCTCCATCACACTATGGAGTCTCCCTCCATCACACTATGGAGTCTCCCTCCATCACACTATGGAGTCTCCCTCCATCACACTATGGAGTCTCCCTCCATCACACTATGGAGTCTCCCTCCATCACACTATGGAGTCTCCCTCCATCACACTATGGAGTCTCCCTCCATCACACTATGGAGTCTAGCATAGCTTGAAGACACTGATCACGCCCTCAACACTTTTGCACTCCTGGTGACCACTGTACACAATTCTTAGGATAAACTTGACGTCACTTCTCCTTCTTCGTCTTCATGTTTATCTTCCCCTCCCCCTCCTCCTTCTACTGCTGATTTTTATCATCCAGTGGAGCATAGTCTCGCAACCAACTCACGCAAGGCCCTTATATAGTTTGCCATATCCTGCTGCTCCCGTCTTGTCCTACCCATATGATTAATACAGTGGTACATCGGGTTACGAACTTAATTCGTTCCAGAATTCGGTTCGTAGCCCGAAACGTTCGTAACCCGAAACATTGAAATCAATGAAATAAAAAACAATCCGTTTCAAGATGAAAGAAGTGTCCGCTTTTTTTTTTATTAACATCCGGTCGTTTACCTGACAAAGCGCAAAGAATACGTGTACTTCACATATTAAATAAAGAGAAAGAAAACAACCAAATGAATCAAATATAAAATTTAAAAAAAGATTTAGTCTATCTTTATCACCAAGAAAACGACCATGGGAAATTTGTCACTTTATTTGTTATTCTGAATCATTAGTTTCAGGAGTATCTTGTCGCTGTTTCTTGGCAGCCGACTGGGAATCTTTCTGCACCAAGAAACTATCAAGGGAAATTAGTCGCTTCCTTTGCTGGAGAATCTTTCTGAAGTGGGCCATCCCGTTATCATTCATCAGGTTTACTGCCCTGTTAGCGACAAGTTTGTTTGGATGATGGTTCACAATGAAGTCTTCGACGTCTGCTCACTTGCTGCAAATTTCTTTAATCCTGGCAGTTGAAATGGTCGCTGACTCCTCACCATCGGACGACTGCCCCTCCTTTAATGTCTTTAGCTGTTCATTCTGAAGATCCCCAAGCTCATCTTTAGTACTGTTTGTACTGTACACGATCGTTTATCTCCAACGTTACACATTGCGATCTCTCGCTCGCCTTCGTTCGTAACCCGAGGCACTATTCGTTACCCGAGACATAACATTTTCGAATTGTTCGTAACCCGAGGTAACACTGTATGTTTCTAATTATCTGAATATTATTTTATGTCGCCCATCACTTGTGCTGTCTCAATTCTTACACACTTTTAACATTCCATGCGTCAATTCTAGTGATTGTTCTAGATACGGGGAGGTAAGCAGGCGGGCGATACAGATTCCTCACGACTCTCCCCATACCGCGTCATACCACTACTATAGGAGCCTTTTTTGATCTTGAGTTATTTCTGTTCCGTTTCCTTAGACTTGTTCAGATTGGTTTAAATGTGGAGCTGAAGATTTTGCGGCAGGGATTCAACGCCAACCCTCGTTTTTCGCCTCTTACTTCATTCATGGGAGGTTTTAGTGTCACTGCTTTTTGCTGACATTATATTAAATGATATGCCTTACTGGGCGTCAGATCTTAGTCAGATATGACTGAGCTACCGTATGACAGTAGACGGTACTACCTGCTTTTTTGTTAATGCCGAATGTTGGACGGCACTCACCAAACCTGACACCCCACATTGTGCCAACGGCTTCGTGCGGAGTTGTGCAGTTGGGAGGGTATAAGCCTTACCCTAGTGCGAAGAAATGCAACCTAAAGACTAAATTTCATGGCAGGGTAGACCAGGTCCTAAGCCTTGGTCGGCAACTGGTCTAGGATGGAAGCTCCGACAGGCGGCCAGTTAGAGTATTGCTTTGCTGATTCGGCAGCATCGGCAGCTTGTCTTTCCCAGACGTATTGGTGTTACATTTCCTCTGGAGTAACTAGACAGACCGAGAGTGGGATCACGCTGCATCGGCAACACGTGGCCTCTAAATTCAGCCCAGGCCTTGTGTTATGGAGAGGTACAACTCCATTTTACAAACTATCATCTGTTAAGACGGAAAGGTGCCAGTCAGCCATAGGCCTTACTGCAACTACACATTTGGAAAAAAAAATCCCTTAAATGTTTAATAAACTCAAGATAGGAAAAACTGATGATTGTTGCAGGCGTGACCAAAATATGCAGAACAGAGAAAAGCACTTTGGTCTACAACCATTCCATTTGGGGACAAACTCTACGTAGATGTAAACAATCTGAAATTGACTGCTGCTATATTTGGGCTAATTTATATTGAAGTCTGAAAGTGAAAGAAGCAGAAGAAGAACTTTTGATCTTTTTTTTGCAGACTAGTTCACAGAGCAGAACTCTATAACGGCTGTAGATCAGTTACAATGTTATTATACTTTACTTCTTATCACAAACGCATAGGAAGGTAATTTTGTCTTCTCTCAGAAATATCAGTATTCCATAACAACAGATGTGCACAAGCTCTGCCCATATTTCAGTGTCGTGAACTTAGGTGAATACTAGATTAAGCTGTTGACAACAACTTTTTAGGGTATCTAACTGACATATAGAGCAGGAAAACGCTTTTGACAGAGTTGACAGGAATATTCTATCTGATTGCCTAAGAAAATAAGAAATTCATCATCATATGCCATACAAAATTAGCAAACATCTAATTAATGTTTGCAAAACTTTATATAAGTCAAGTAAACATTTCGTAAGAAAAAAGGCATGTAAATCAACATCTTTTAAGGTAAGCTCAAATGTACGACAACGATGTGTGTTCTGCCTCCTACCTTTTATAACATACAAAGGTACTACATTGGCAGTAAAATCAATGACAGATTGACAATATAAGTCAAGACGCAGAGAGCGAAGAAGTAGATACCATTTCAGAATTACTAGTTGCGGACGATCAAATGTAAATAGCAAATGATGAAGAGGGCTTTCAGAAACATCTAAATCAAATCAATGTAACGTGTGAGAATCATAACATGAAAATAAGCAAAAGAAAAGACAGAGACAATGGCGACAGGCAGACAGTCAGAAATTCTGTCAATAAAAAACGAACTCGGAAATTAAACAAACCAGCGAATTTGAATATCAAGGGTCAATTTTCACTTTAGATGGAGAAATGGATAGCTAAAATAACAAACATTGCCCAAAGGCAAATCAGGTACTGGGACAACTAGCGCCACTTCTGTCGCATAGAAAGACACCTATAAGTGCTAAAGCAAATCTCATAAAAATATAATTTTTTTGGGCGGACATTTTGATGCCTTATGCCAAACAAAGACGCTTACTGCAACTAATGGGCGTAAAATCATAAAAAAAGTGATGAGATGCATTAGAAGAGCTGCCGGGGTAACCGTGAGTAATAGAGTTAGGAATGAGGAAATTAGAAGAGGACTAGGTCTGAAAGCATTCATGCAATTCATGAAAGAAGAACAGATTAAATGGCTTGACCACCTCTCAAGAACGAGCTGGTACCGTCTGTCACAAAATGCCACATTTAAGAAACAGAACAAAGGAAAGAGCACATACAAGATAAGATGGAGTGATGGTATCGAGAACAACCTTAAAGAAATGAATACCAACTTGCAAAGAACATTAGCAAGAGCGGATAAAAGATCTTTACACTACCCAACCCCAACACGTCACTGTGGTAAATGGAGAAAGAAACGAAGAAAAAGAAGAAGAAGAAGAAGAAGAAGAAGGAGGAGGAGGAGGAGGAGGAGGAGGAGCAGCAGCAGCAGCAGCAGCAGCAGCAGCAGCAGCAGCAGCAGCAGCAGCAGCAGCAGCAGAAGAAGAAGAAGAAGAAGAAGAAGAAGAAGAAGAAGAAGAAGAAGAAGAAGAAGAAGAAGAAGCAGATAGTCTAGAGACATTCTCAGAACGCCGTGGACAAAGATGAAGAAATATGTATATGTTCTTAACATGAAGTAAACTGGCTCTTAAACATAGAAGAAAATAGCTTGGCTTTAGTAAACGCCACAGTGGCTCGGAGAGAAAGCGATGACAGAAGACATGGATCCTGGAAGAGAGAAAGCGATGAAAGAAGACATGCATCCTGGAAGAAGAAGAAGCCCGGGACGACCAATTCGTACATGGGCAGAGGACATTGCAGACATCTTAGGTATGCGATTGCCAGAGGCGGTAGAAATGGCAAGAGATCATCCAGTGCCATGCCGACTGGCGTGGGCGATCGTGCCCCTCCACAAATTGCGATCACCGACGGCATGGATCGATTCGTGTGTTGACTCCCTTACGCGCCATGACACAAAACTATTAAGCATTTTCTCACACTGTCTTCCTCTATTTCTTTTTCTACAAATCTTTCCTGTTGTCACAACATGTTCCAGTTTTTTTCCGCCTCATAATGTGCCCAAACACAATGACTGCTTCTTACTAATGGTTGTGATAAGTTGTCTTTGCGCCTCATCTTCTCTCAAAATGTGCAAATTTCTTATGTGGGCTGTCCAATTAATTTTCAGCATTCTTCTATAAAACAACACTTCCAAGGCTTCAATGGATTTTCCCACTTGTTTACTAAATGCCCAGGATTCGCAGCTCTATAATAAAATTGTTATATGTTATAAGCAAGAACTCTTTATCTAACTTTCAAGGACAAGGACTGACTGCACAAACATTTCTTTATTTTATATAGAATACAGTGTTGCTTGTCATATTCTGTACTTTATCTCCGTGATGCATCTACCATCTGATGTTATCCATGTACCTAGATATCTGGATTTCTGCACTTGCCCCAAAACAACGTCATTTATTTAAATTGAACATTTATGCACAATCTGTTTCTCTGATATCACCATGACTTCTGTCTTTCTCTTATTCAAGCTAAGGCCTATTTTTTTTTTTTCATTTTCTACAACCACTGTATCTATCATTTTCTGTAGTTCCTTCTAACTTGTTGCTGTCAATACGATGTCATCATTATAATGTAAGTTATTTACATTATGTCCACCAATCAGGATCCCTGACATCAATCAATCAATCATGTGCCATGCCGGAAAGCGTGGGCGGTCATGACTCGCCATTTCACTCGATCACCAGAGTCGTGGATCAGCTCAGTGTTCCTGTCTCGTCCATGTCATGTGGCCAAGCCATCCAGATATTTTCCTCTCGGTCTTCCTCTTGGTCTGTTCCCCTCGATCTTGCCAGTTCTCACTAAGTTCTCCAGTCCATTTCTTCTCATAACATGTCCAAAAAATTTTGACTGTCTACGTCTAATTAATATGTCTAATCCCTGACATATTTTCTGTAAATCTCTTTAGGTGTTCACTGTAAAATGAGGACAAATCAAGAGACATTACACAATCTTGTCTGACGCCCTTCTTTACACACCGAAATGTCCCGACTCGGTTGTTGATTCTTATGACTGCTGTTTGCTGCCAATATATGTTCTTTATTATTCACAGATCTTAGCCGTCAATGTTCAGATGCATAAGTAATTTTATTATTTCCTCATGTTTCACATTGTAAGGTGCTTTTGTTTAGTCTATGAAGCAAAAGTGCAGATCTATTTTTACTTACATAGCTCTTTCTAATAGAGAGAGTTGGTCCTGCGTCGAATTACACTATTAAGCAAGGCGCCAGCGCCATTTTAGATGCCATAAGTGAAAATACCAAGCCTCTACAGACTACACCTCTTCTATTGTTTAAGATGCTTTCCTATGTCTACTTTTTTTTCAATGTTTCCATAAGTGCCAATTAATACACTTCAGTTTCTTTTTTCTTTTCATGTTGTTGGACAGGCTGGTGTCTCAATTACTCTGCAACCATTCCGTTCAAAGACTACGTGGACATCTACGATGGCCCCGCCATGCAGATAGAAAAAGGTGTGGGGAGAACATTGGTCAAGTCCTACAGGTACCACCCTGTCGTCACAGGTAACCTGCAGTTTATTATCTTTGTTTCTTGTCTTTCACTTTGATACAACTCATATGCTGCCTAACCGTCCCGGGTAATAATTGCGATATGTACTGACTTTGATAAAATAGCGCTACTAGATACAATAAAGGACATTGTTTATTTTCTGTGTATTTAATGGTTAACCTCCATCCTTCACACCCACTCCCACACACACGCGCGCGCGCACGCACACACAGTCACTCACGCATACCCACTCACCCAAGCATCCACCCAACTACACTCATCCCCCACACGCATCTACCCATCCA
>OY992878.1:81610315-81660106 GCA_963921405.1 Cepaea hortensis
AAGATGGGTTACAATGTTATGCATTATGCATTATTTTTATGAAAACTTTGAAAATGCCTTAAAGATTATATCAATATTTATTATAACGTATATGCCTGAAAATAACTATAGACAAAGAGTTTAACAATAGTGCAAGTAAGTCCAACAATATGACTATAAGGTATATATAAATGTTATTAAAAGTTATGCCCCTTGAAATAACTTTTCTAGAGTGAAGTCCCCCTGCTATATTGAAATTATATAATGAAAAATGAAAAAGTAAATGTTATTAAATAAGTAGAAGATTTTACACTAAGAAACTATTATAGTCGGTTGCACAGGAATGAAAGGAAGACGTGTAGAAAATTTCATCTCAATCAGATGTACCGTTATCGAACGCATCCAATACATAGCTGACCACAAACAAAGCCACATACACTCTGTTTTATATATATATATATATATATATATATATATATATATATATATATATATATATATATATATATATATATATATATATATATGACTGAAGAGAGGAAAATTGGACTGATGGGAATAGCGGACACCAGAATAAAGGGGGAAGGATGCAAGGAGATCCACCACTGTTACACGTTTGTATACTGTGGAGTGGAACAGCAAGAAAAGGCAAGACACGATGTGGGAATAGTCATTGAACAACGGCTAGTAAGAAGAATACTAGAAAGAAAATGTATATCATAAAGAATCATAACAGTGAGAATAAAAGAACACACAATTACAACATATGTACAAATATACGCACCATGTAATACAAACAATAAATAGCAAGAATGCGAGGAATTCTACGAAGACATCCATGACGTGCTAAATAAAATAGATACGCAGGACAACATCACAGTTATGGGAGACTTCAATGCAAGACTAGGACACAACAGAACGGGCATAGAAAACCATCTTGGAGCATTTAGAGACCAGCATAATGAAAGAAATAATAACGGAAGTAGACTGATAGAGCTTTGCAGCCAACACGACCTCTATATAACAAACACATTCTATAAACACAAAGACTCACAAATATACACCTGGTATAAATGGAACGATCTAGATACTAAAAGCCAAATAGATTTGATATTAACTAGAAATAACAGAAAAAGAAATATATTAGATGCAAGAGCACAAAGCAGTTGTTGCCACAATAAGAACCATTAGTAGAAGAAATCAAAGACCAGGAAAATACATTTAGAAAAAAACCTCAATAATTTAGTTTAAAAAACCTCAAAGACGAGGCAATGAGGGAAAATTATGAGAAAGAACTAACTGAAATCTTTGTAAAATTACCTATTGAGAGAAAGATAATGGAATAAGAATGGGAGATGTTCAAATCAAGCATTTTAAATACTGCAAAAATAATGACATTTGGAACCACGAAGAAACGCAAAACACGGATAAAGAAACTAACATGTTGATGGAACGCAGAAGTAAAGAAAGCTGTAAAAGACAAAAAGGAAAATATAAAAAGTGGTCTAAGAGCAAACAGGAATGCGATTACATAGAAAATAGAATAGTAAAGAGAGAAAAACAAAAAAGGCTGGGAGGAGTATGGAGAAACTCTAAATAAAAACTACAAGGAGGAAACTAAAAACTTCTACAAAATGATAAGTGCAATGAGAACCAGAGTACAACCCTTTGACCCAAACTAAATAATAAACAGCGAAAAATAGAACCATTAATTAAAAAAAAAACAAATCCTACTAAGATGGAGGCAGTACTTTGAACAACTTCTCAACATTCCATCAGATGTCACAGGAATTCATGAAACCTACACAGATGCCACCGAAGAACTAGAACCAGACATAATGAAAGTAGAAACTATAGAAGCCGCAAGATTAGCCCCATTGAACAAATCACCAGGACAAGATGAAATACCAAATGAACTAATAAAAACAGCAAGAGAAGTAGGAACAGCATGGTTACATAGACTGTTCAACCAAGTTTGGGTAGAACAACAGATATCAAGAGACTGGGGAAACGCCATAATTATCCCAATTTGGAAAAAACAAAGGCAGCAAAAGAGACTGCACACAAAACAGAGGCATTTCACTGTTGAGTCATACTCGGAAAAATATTTCGAAAAATTCCTGAGAAAAGATTACGAACTACTATAGAACCCCAGCTATGTGAAACACAACTTGGATTTAGGAAAAACAAAGGATGCATAGATGCCATTTTTGCTCTTAGACAACTTATAGAAAATTCAATCGACTTCATTGAAACACTCTACTTAGCCTTTGTCGACCAAGAAGAGGCATTTGATAAAGTAGATAGAAACAAGCTGTGGGAACTCCTTAAACAAAATGGCGTGAATACAAATCTAACAAACCTATGTCGAAGCTTATACAACAACAGTGAATGCATAGTAGGAACAACTGGAGGACACTTAGAACCCTTCACCATAAGATCCGGAGTACGACAAGGTTGTGTCCTGTCCCCTCTCTTGTTCATAACATATATAGACATCATATGTAAAGAAACCAACCAAACAGAGCCCACAAGAACACCGCATGGCGAAAACACAGAAGAAGAACTATTTGCAAATCTCACCATTTGAGAACTCCTGTTTGCGGTTGACCAAGCACTAATAGCAAAATCAGAAGCTGAATTACAATACCACATGAAAAGTCTAAATGAACTGTGTAGGAAACATAACATGAACATTAGCACAAGTAAAACAGAGGTAATGACTGTAACTAAAGAAGAAACAGCAACAACGATTCACATAAACGAACACCCCTTGAAACAAGTAAAGAGGTTCAAGTACCTAGGAAGTACAATATCATCAAATGGCAAATCAGAAGACGAGATCGAAAATAGATGCATTAAGGCAAACCAACTCATTGGACAAATGGCACGAATACTAAAGAACAAACATGTATAAATAACTACTAAGAAAGCACTTTACAACACTATCTTTCTGCCAACTCTATTTTACTAATGCCAAACCTGGACAATGACAGAAAAAGAGAAAAGAAAAATGACAACAACAGAAATGAGATTCATGAGAAGAATACTGATTGTATCAAGAAGAGATAATATAAGAAATGAAGAAATCAGGACTAAAGTGGGGGTTGTAGCTGCATTAGATTTTATTAGAAGGCAGCAAGTCAAATGGTTTGGCCATGCAAGCAGATTACAAACTAACAGTATAGCACAACAAGCAATGATGTACAGACCAGAGGGAAGCAGAGGAAGAGGCCGACCACGTAAAAGATGGACGCAGGAAATAACAGTCCATGGGAATATTGATACATGAAGCCCATAAGCGGACACTCTCCCGCTGTTTAATTCACCTTCGCAACGCAAGATACGTTGTCGAGGTGAAGTAAACAGCGGAAGAGTGTCCGCTTATGGGCTTCATATATCAATATTCCCATGGACTGTTATTTCCTGCGTCCATCATATATATATATATATATATATATATATATATATATATATATATATATATATATATATATATATATATATATATATATATATATATATATATATATATATATATATATATGAGCTTCCTGTCAAGATGGCGTTTGACGGTTGTGTTGATTTGTGACCGTTCCCTTTTTCGCGTAGTGGATGGATATTTTCATCTCTTGCGTGTAATTTGTGTGCGAGGATGTAAAACCAGAACTTTCTTCTCTGGATCTTCGCCGATGCTATGAAGTTCGCGCATTTAGCGGATCAATCCTTGAGTGAATTTCCGCAGCGTGTGTGTTTCTGTGGTGTTCGGCTTTTCAACATGGCGGAACAGCGTTTGTGCTCCGTGCGGAGGGCAGTCAACCTAGCAAGGCGACGGTAAGCGGCAAGGCAGACGTGGTGGAGCAAGGCGTTTTATACTCTTTTGTGACCGCCTGGGCCTCAGGAATACTCGCATTCTATATTGGAACTGATCCAGCGTAAAACAACAAGGCCCTATTCTGGAAAACCTGTTATACAGGAACGACATTATAGCGCTCCAGGAGACAAGACTGGGTGATCAGTTACTCCAAATTGCCGGCCTCAAAAGTTTTTCTACAACAGACGACATCTGGCAATAGCGATTCGCATTCGCGACAGTATGGTGGCTTCAGAGCTAGACATGTCCAGTTGGGACAATGACGACATACAACTACCCTGAGAGGGTACCGTCTAAAAAGAGAAACCTGGACTAATGCAGCAGTTTTTTTCCCCATGATGTATATGCAGGTTTCCACTCAGGAATTGAAACATTTGCTGCAGCGATTGATCTTGAGGACGCGTACATTTGATTTTTTAATGCTTCAGCTTCTTGAACTCAGGATAATTCCTTTCCTCCTTAGTTGGATCGCAGCAGCCCTCTTGCTACGGAAAGTAGATTTTAGATGTGGCAGTTGGACTTCGGAACCAACAACAATATATCCTGGCCTGCCACAGGGATAACCATTATCTCCGGTGCTATTCAACGCCTAAACTGTGAGAATCACCAGCGAGCAAATCATAGGACCGGGGAGGACATTGTCGTATGCAGACGATGTTTTAGTGTATCGTCAGGGTCAGGATAGAGATCAGGTTGCTGTGGAACTACAAACCGAACTCATTCGCATAAGCACTGGGTGTGTTGAAGCTGGGGCAATGGTCAACCCAACATATGCAACAGTGACATGGTTCTCTTTAAATAACCATACTGTCAACACACAACGCCAACTGTAAATCTGGGTTCAGAGACAGTGGAAAGAACGCAGGCAATGAATTACCCATGGATACGATTTGATTGAAGCCTAGCTTATACTGAGCACGTAGCCCAGGTGACAACAAAGGCCAAGCGGGGTTTGACTGCAATGCGGGTGATGGCGGCGGCAAACTGTGAGCAGCGCCATCTATGTCTTCTTTACGAGGGTCTGGTCCTTTCTGTTTTGGAGTATGCGATGGCGATTCTGACTCTCAACCATAAGCAGATAGAAAGGATGGAAAGGATACAGAACGAAGCTAATGCGTGTTATTCTTGGATGTACAAGATATACAGCATGCAGGGAAGTGCGCTACCTTCTTCATTTTCCAACCATGAGGGACAGAATAGAAATTTTCCAAGCACGTGCCTAACTCAGAGTCAACGCAAAAACACAATATCCACTGCATAGCGATATTAAGAAGGTAAAGGGCAGCAGGTTAAAAAGAGGACAGTCGTGGATGGGTCAAGCCGAAGGGATTCTTCAGCAGGTGTGTTCACTTGAGGACTTAGAACCTGGCGTGGAGTGGGAAAAAGTGCCAACAGAGTTCTGTACATCCTTTTCAGTGTGCATCCAACTAGACAGGAAATGCAGACAAGAAAATCCAGCTGCTGTGGAGGCGGAAGTACAGGCTCTGATCTTCGAGAATTCTTTGGAGGATGATGCTGTCATTTACACCGATGCGTCGATCGTCCGAGTATTGAGAAGTTCATGGGTCTTTACGGCTCAGGCCGGAGGGAAAATTGTGAAGGAAGAGTCTGGCGCTTTTGCTTTGACCACAAGTAGCCTGACTATGGAAGTCATGGCAGTAAATAAAGCAATAACATGGCTCGAGACACAGACATTTAATCGGGCATGTATCCTTGGTGACTCAACGAGTATGCGCAGGAGGATAGAGATGGGGTGGTCCCGAAGAGAGTGACTGTTGTCTCTGGAGCGGTCTCGGCTGGCAAAGATTAGTTTCATCTTCATTTCAGGGCATGCGGGTGTACAGGGGAATGAGCGGGCTGACAGGCTTGCAGGTAAGACTACTGTGGACGGCGGATGCGCCATGGACCAGGCAGACATTCTGAATGCTCTACGAGAAGTAAGCCATTTACGAGAACCAAACGATGACTTGGAATCTACAACCATGGTCAGCCTGCGAGAACAGCAAGTCAAAATAGGTGTGACCAAACAAGAACACTACGCAGGAAACAAAAGAAGAGTAATAAACCAACTCAGAACTGGTGTTTTGAGCCGCTACACGCTGCGGGATTTGCTGAGAAGGGGATCCGAGCACTTATAGACTGAATGGTTCGATGTGCAATGAGGATGATCTCTGGAATAAGTAACTAACTAGATGGTATTCAAAAAGAAAACAGCATCTTATATGTGTGCGCGCGTGTGTGTATGTGCGTGTATACATGCGTGTGCGCGCGCGCGAGTGAGTGTGTGTTGTCATACCGAATTGGTCGGCAGCTGCCCACTGTCCGATGTTGTATTAACACATGTCCTCCACAACCTTGCAGACAATCGCCCTTGTTTCCTAACATTAAGTCTCATATTATAAACCAAGTGTGTGAATTCGTGTTTATAAACCACTTATAAACCTTTGTTTGCTTTCCCAGGCGATGCCAGTGTGTCCACCTTGTGGTCAAACGACGACTGGTGGAGGAATCCTGAGAACTGTGGTCTGCTGGAGCCAAAATACACAAACGCTGATCATATCCATTTTGTTCTTCCCCAAGCGAGAATTATTGTGATTCTTCGTAATCCCACCGACAGGTAGGTTAGGTTTTTTTTTTTTTCGCTTATCCTATTTACAGGACACTGCAGTCAACACCAGCATTTTTTCAGCTGCTGTTGTTGTCTTCGCAACTTTACGTTCAGTAGGTTGCCATTGCCGGTCTCTCTGGCTGAGGGGTTACAACACTTTCTCCGTAATCCCGTTTATCACGCAGAGTCTCGTAGCGGGAGAGAACTGGGAGCGGTTCGACCCCCGCTGGTGACTTGCGGGATACTGAGCCGGCCGCTCAGAAAGCAATGGCAAACTACTGAGCGTAATCTTGCCAAGAAATCAACAGACAGCTGAAAGATGCTGCTGTTGACAGCGATGTCCTGTAAAGGATATGCAAAAAAAAAAAAAAAGGTTGCCATTGCTTTTTGAAGGACCGGCTCACATACCTTTTCGCAAGAAACCAACACAATGTGATCCGCTGCCAAATTTCGCGGGTATACGTGATTACGAACAGCTTCCTTAACATCTTCGCCAGGGAGACCGGCAATGACAACAGCTAGAAACGTGAAACTCCTGCGAACAAGTGAGAGATAATAAATATAGACAGTGTATATATTATACCTTATAACAAACTACACTGCGGCAAACGTAAATCATAGGTGGAAAACATCAATGATGATTGCACCCTGAAATTCCCCCCTGGGGGGGGGGGGGAGGGAATTCCCCACCGGTTGAGAACCACTGCTCTAGACCTTCATTTCACTTTATCCAGATGCTGACCTGTCTGACCTACATTTTGAATTCCTGTCTCATCTAGTAGTTTCATCTGGTGATACTTTTCTCCATAAAGACAAGGAGAAGTGTTCTTACTTTTATTTAATTCATCCATAACATTATATAGGATCCATAGTAGCGTGGCGGCTAGATGTTAACCTGTCGGCCCGGTGGCAATGGGATTTAATCCGCATCAAGACGGATTAGTAACATTGATCTGGCTTACCAGGTTGACCCAGCCTAAAAGGGCACCAGTTTGTGACTATCAATTTGACAACAAGCTCATCCTAAAATCTTGGTCGTCTATACTTCAGTTTTGCCAAATCTTTGTTGCTTCCTCTTTGGCCATGCATGCTTGTTTGACTATCTCTGTCCACGAGGTGGATCAACACAAGTTGTCTTCTAAGTCTTCCGTCGAACGTGCTGATGGGCTGCTTGAAGGTGGGTATCATGCCTCATCATCCAATTGCCTTCACCTTCTGATAAAAGAATGACAACAGAGCAAGATCGCCATATTTCCGACAAGGAATTCTCTTGTGAATACTTTCCATGACAAAATTGTGATAACTAGTGGAAAATAAACGACCCATCTGGTAGATTCCCCCTTGCCAAGATCATCTGTCAGTTCAGTTCAAATTCTATTAGGGATCATATATGTACGCTTATATATGTGGTTTCTGAGAGAAATGCAAAGAATACCATGTGTGGGCAGAAAAACGAATTGGGCAATCCTCCAAGAAACAGATCAAAACTGTAAATGTTTATGGGAAAGTAACAATAGATTGTCAAGATTTATTTGCACATTTTATGAGAATTAATAAACCTGAAAACTTGGGACCACTGCAAACTTGATGTAAAAAGATCAAGGGGGAAGACAAAGATATAAATACCCAGATGACTTGATAAGATGGCATAATCATGACAAGAACCGTGGTCGCGTGAGATGGCGAACTATTACCATCCATAAAAAGTTGGAAAAGTCGACAGGGTCGACTTCATTGCACCGGGTTTTATCCCACATGGCTCGGTCTCTTTCCGCAGTGCGGAAAGCGTCGCACAAAGCACGAAATCCGTAGCTCCAGCGACGACCCACAGGAGTCTCCGAAAAAATGCACGCGTGAACCGAAAGACGCGGCCCAGAATCGAACCCACAATTCTCGGAGCCTGAGACAAACGGCTTTACCACTTCGCCAAGGAGACTCACTATTACCATCCATGCATATAGGCATGGTATATGATGAAGATGATGATGCTATGAAAGAGCAAGGTTGTGAGCCACATAAAACACCAAAGCCTACAGATCAAACTATTGTCAATAAAGAAATAGCCTAGTGCCAATCGTGGTTCACAACCTGCGGCAAAACTAACAGAAGCAGAGTCAGTACTTCATCACATGTAATCCTGATAATTGCCCGTACTACAGATGCTACTGTATAAAATAGGCAATAATCGTAAGGGCACCATAAAGTAAATACCGTGTCACTGTGGAGTACATGAAGAGGCAAGATAGCTGATCAATTGAATATGACAGGTGCAACAGAACAACAACAGGGTATATCTTGTTACATATCACCAACAGAAAACATCAGTGAGAAAGTCACCACCACCAGCACAAGACGATCACCATGTTATAGACAAACTAGATCAAATCATTATTCTACGCTCAGAAAAGCACACCCAATAAATTATGGAGGTCACTATTTTTTTTTTGGCGCTCGCTCGCTTGGAACTCATGCGTAGACCATACTCACTATTTCTAGTAGTGCTGGACTGAATATTTCGTGTGGATTAGCTTTACCTATTAACAGTGTCCCTCGCAATCAGGCGAACCCACTCCGATTTGAGAGGTACTTGTAATTAACGTTCCCAAGTCAAGGACGATAGATCAACATTTTAGTCCAACTGTCCGGTGTAGGGGTTGAACCCCTAACCTCGGCATCAGCACACCAGATGTTTAAGAACACGCGTTCTTATTCACTCGACCATGCTGACCTACGTTACACTATTTAAGACTGACAAATCAGTCATGTGCAAATACAGTAGATTACATACTCAAAGACTGTTCAGAATACGACATATCAATAAGAACTTTCTGACCTAGAGAAAAAAAGTGGAAGCTAAAGTGTACACACCACTGAGTGTACTAAAAAGACCAACGATAAAAGCGACAGAGTTGAGGATTATATACAATTTATTTCAAGCGGATACAAGGAGAAGAAAATCTTATCAGCCCATGTGGAGCATCCCAACTGCAATGGTTTAATCAGCAATGAAGAAAGACTGGCAGTTGAGAGTAATCATTGGAAACCAAAAGTTAAGGATAAACATCTTCGCTTGAGAGGCAACACTAAGCGATCGTGTCAGGACAAAGACAGACCTCAAATAACCTGAACAGACGGTTGTTGGTAGGGCTGCCTGCAGCACTCCTTATATGACCTCTACAGCGAAGTCTCTACACCAGTGTTTCCCAACCTTTTTTGTGCCATGCCCCACTTAAGCCTTTCTAAAATTCATATTGCCCCCCCCCTCCCCTGCCCCACGCCCCCCCCCTCAACATATACATTATTTTTAATATTCAAAAATTGAAATGTTCACTAAAGAAACTTGAATGATAGGTTTTAGGAAGAAATCACTAGGTAATTATTGAGCAAATACAGTAAGTAAATTTTCAAAACATATAATGGAGAACTGAAATTCAAGTACAAAATAATTTTAATGAAAGATTTTTCTATATTATTTTAATTATTAGTAATTATTTATTATTTAAATTTAGTGAGATCCTTGCGCTTGATGCTTGCTACAAAGAGATCTTATGTCAGGTTCCAATTTAGTTAACTTCAGTCTCAAGTCTCCCCGTTTTGTTATATTCAGCCGATTTCTTCCATTTTCGAATTGCCCCCCTTAACAGTTAAATTGCCCCCCCCCCCCCTATGTGGGGCGTGGGCCCCACGTTGGGAAACACTGCTCTACACCAACGCCAATCCGATAGTTCCTCTTCAGGGCTGAAACAATCTAACCGTGAATGCTTGGGATTTAAGAGTTGCAACTCCCAATCTTACATTGAACTCACCAGTCAACCACACACCCACACACCCGTCCATGCAAACAACCAACCAACCAACCAATCAACCAACCAACCAACTAATCAACCAAGCAACCAAACAACCAACCACCCAACTTACCTCAAACAAATGCTTCGAGAACTGTACATAACATTATCATGTCGTTGAACTGTTACTGTCAACCGTAAATAACAGTTACATGAGTCATTGTATTTTCTTCTCAGACTGTACTCAGACTTCCTATACTTCACACATTCCTCGAAGTCTCAGCAAGACTTCCACAAGGAGGCTACTGCAGCCGTAGACTCCCTCAATGAGTGTATTCACGAATTTGGAATACGAGCTTGTGTATATAATGCAACTATAGCCATCAAATCTAGGGTGAGTATAGGAAAATAATATATTGTTTCAATTACGCTATTGTATACACGATACAACTATAGCCATCAAATATTGGGTGATTATGGGACAATTACATATAATCAGCAAACGAGCTTGTGAGTATAATGTAACTATATCCATCAAATATAGGATGAGTATGGGAACATACCATATTATTTAAAATACAAGCTTATGTGTATAATTCAACTAAACCCATCAAAGCTAGGGTGAGTATGAGGCTATTACATATAATTTGATATACGAGATTGTATACACTATACAACTATACCCACCAACTATAAAGTGAGCGTGGAAAAAAATACATATAATTTCAAATACGAGATTGTATATACAATGCAACTATACTCATCAAATATAGGGTTAGTATGGTAAAGTTTGGCATAATTTGGAAAACGAGCTTGTGTATATATTGCATCTATAGCTACCAGCAAGTAAAGTAAAAGACACCTTTTACATGCCCTAAGGCGCAATGGGCATATGGTGCTATACCCATATTTTTATAGACGGATGGACAGCCGATGGGTGACGTGGTCAGTATCATGCCAGCCCCCTTTACTTCCCAAGACATTTCCCAGTTCCTATTTAAGGGTGAGTTGACCTGCGAGTCCAGGTTAGTTTTAAACATCCAAATCCGCTCCAATGCGGATCAAACTCAAGAATACCGGGCCGGCGGGCGAGTGTCTAGCCACCACACTACCTCCCGTATAATATAACTATTGTTATCCAATATGGGAAGATTACACATCATGTAGAATACGAACTTGTGTAGATAATTCAACTAAAGGAAGACAGTTACATGCACTTTTGAATGCATAATTGTCTATATAATGATTTTATTTAGACATCAATATGTGCATATAATATGGAATACACGATTGTTTATATAATGCAACCGTGGCCATTGTAGGGTGTATATGGGAAAATTACATATACTTAACAGATCTGGGACCATCATCCCATGATAAGTTTATTGATTACTGAAATGATGGTATGCTTGTTAACCCTTAAATACAGAAAATACGAGCATTTGGGACACACGTGTCCATTAGTACAAGATAGATGGACGTCGACCATTGTTTTTATTCGCTTTATCCCTCTTTATGGCAATATAATTACCTAATGCGTGGGAATCATGGCGGATCCACGTAGCGAAATGGCTTTCTATCTTGTCTGTCTGCTCGGTGGTCATGTTTTCGAACCCACATTGAGGAGGAATTAAAAAAAAAAACAACAATGAGTTGGGCTCCCAGGTCGGCTCAGCTTGAAATGGCTTCCAGGAAATGTTTTTGGAAGTAAAGGCGGACGACGAACTGTGCAAATCAAAACTGAAAAGAGACAAATCCTTCTCGAAAACATGACCTTGTGATAGTTAATATTCCTTCTATCGCCGACAGTTGTTACGGAAAATCTAAAGGACATCTTAGAAAGTCACGTCTATGACTGTTCCTGTCGACTTGGGGTGTGTTTGAGAGTTTCAGAATCACTGTGATTGTTTATACACTTCTGTTAATAATGATCTTTTCCAGACATTTATCTCTTGCGAAATTATCAGCATCTCATCTCATCTCTTGTTATATACAAAAAGAGACTCCATTTTCTCTCAACTGTATCTATCTTTGTATAAAACTATCATCAGTACTGATTTCTTGTTGGACAAATCTTTTTGTTCTCTTTTGCATCCAATGAGTTTATAATATTCTTGTCTAAAATTTATATTCAGAGATGCATATGTACTTTTCAGCTGGTCTGTTAATTGTCCAATGTTCACATCCGCATGTTGCCACAAGAAATATGCGTGCTCTCGGAACTTGGTTTTTGGTATTCTTTCTTTTCCACATTACTACGGTAATGTAAGGGGAAGAGAAAATAATCGGAAAATATCGTGGCGCTGGGCAGACCAGCATCAGAAGAGGCAGATGCGGATCAAGAGAAATAATTATGGACAGCCTAACACGGTGGCATGGAGGAATAACATCAATAGAATTATCCCAGAATGCTAGGGAAATAAACGAACGCCTAAGCCATTTGACAGGGCACATGATGATGATATGTTATAATCCATAGAGGTTTTATGTCCTTATAGGGAAGCTGGCCACTAGGCAGAACAGCTAGACCTAATCGTTAATGAGCGACCCAGAACATCGCCGACTGACAATACATATTTTGGCAGTGCGGGATAGAATGTTTGTTCCGCGGTGTGGCCACCTTCAAGATGACTGCCAGTCTTTGGTTCACTAAGTTCTTCAGCGATACGAAAACATCAACATCGGCTATAAAAATAACTATGCAAAATGGAAGTGTTATATTAAATCAGCCGAGTGGCTAGAATGCCAGATTCTCCTTCGTGAGACCTGGATTCGAATCCTCGGTAAGGTGTGGAGTTTTTTCTGTCGGGGGAAAAAAAGACAACTCTAACCTGCACAGCTCGCGGCCATTGCACTAGCTCGGCGACCTGAATTCCTCAAGCTCAAGACCCCTCTGCCATACACGGCAAGGTACTATATTGGCAGTAAATGACAATGACAGTTTTATGTTACATAACGAAGCTTCGTTGGTGGATGTGAAGGCTAAACTGCCAAAAGGGCTTGTGTATATTCAAGTAAAGTTGGTATATACTTACCTCACACCCCAGTAAGAAAGTACCCTTTTCAGGGTTGAGGAGCTCTACTTCTCCTCTCTAGGTTATTATACAATCGCTGTGTGCAAGACCGCAACTGAAACTTCAAAATTGATCTGGGACATAATAGGATCACGCTATGTAATGTTTCAGCGGGCGCATTAGAGTAGTTGATAGGAGCTACGCTGCTACTGTCATAAACACGATCAGACTTAGCATCTCGCTAAATAAGGAAAAGACTCGCCACCTATACCTTCGTGCATTCAGGCCTACACAATATGATGGCCCTTTCATATCATAGACTAAAAGTAGGTTCTGCTTCACGGGGTCATGGTTTAGCACATCTCGCATTGACTAGCCAGGTCTAGGCATAAGTTGGTATTGTTTCCTCCAGCTATATTTACATATTACATTGTCAAAAAACATCAGCACAATGAAAATAATGAGTAAAATACATGAAGATTAAAAAGTATATAATGTAAATGAAAAATAACTCTCGGATGTGCATTAACACCTTGGAGCGGCATGTCAATTTTCATGCAAAGAGCTAGGAAGAAAACACAACTCAGTAAATGAGAATATCAATGTGGGTTTGGGGAAGGCAAGGGTACAGTAAACGCTGTGTATATGCTGAGAACAGTAATTGAACTTTTTATAGAAGTAAACAAAGACTTACATCTGTGCTTTATTGGTTACACAAAGGCTTTCGTTAAATAAGACATGTCAACATGATGAAGATGCTTGCAGATCTACAAATTGATAGGAAAGACCGTAGACTCGTAAACAACACATATTGGAAACAGCAAGCTGCCATAAAGATTGATAATGAACTAGGTCAATATCAGCCTATTAAGAGAGGTGTGAGACAGGTATGTGTAATGTCGCCAGATCTTTTTTCGCAGTACAGTGAAGCTATTCAGAAATGTTGAAGATATGAAAGGAATCAAATCATCAACGGGGGACATAACATCAACAACATTAAATATGCGGATGATATGGTATTGATTGCAGGCAATGAACATGATCTGCAACAATTAGTAGATGCGATTGTTGCACAAAATGAACAACTAGGGTTAGAATTAAATTGTAAGAAGACACAGATTATGGTCGTCACTAAAAAGAAGGAAATATGGGAATATTCTTAAACAAGTGAATCGGTACATTTATCTTGGAACAGTCAAAACATTTGATGGGAGATGCCATGCAGAGATTAAAACAAGAATCACCATGGCGAAGGCAGCCTTTTGCATGATGTAAAACATACTAACCAATAAAATGATGTCAATTGCAACGAGAAAAAGCGTGTTGATGTGCTACATAAACGTGTACTTTTGTATGGATGTGAAGCGTGGCCAATGAGCAGACATCTGATGACTGTGGAAATGTGGTTTTTGAGGAAAATGCAAAGAATACCATGAACAGATAGACAACCAATGACAAAGTACTATAAGAAGCAATTGAAAACCATAAACTGATTAGAAAAATTAGACGTAGCCAGTCACAATTTTTTGGCCACATTTTGAGAAGAAATACATTGGATAACTTGGTGGCAACTGACAAGATCGAGGGGAAGAGAACAAGGGGAAGGCAGAGAAATAAATACATGGATGGCTTGGCCATTTGTATGGTCGAGACAAGAACACTGAGTTGA
This sequence comes from Cepaea hortensis, assembly GCA_963921405.1. NCBI lineage: Eukaryota > Metazoa > Mollusca > Gastropoda > Stylommatophora > Helicidae > Cepaea > Cepaea hortensis. The sequence goes on from OY992878.1 coordinate 81,625,245, forward strand.
TTTACAACTCTAGGGATCGCGTGACAAAGCGAAACATGACCGCCCATGCTTATCGGCATGGCACATGATGAATAGTGGCAGTGGGCCTTGAGTGTTCTAATGATCATAAGAGTTATGCTGACGGTAGGGCAGATACAGGGAGGGTCTACCATAACGGACTGGTCAAGGTGAAGGGACCAGAAGAAATGATCCACAGATCTGCTGCCCTGTAGGTAGAGTGAGGACAGTGAAAGGTTAAAATAAATGCCTGTCGAAGTCGGGTGCACTGAGCCACAGACTTGACGACGAAGCAGTGCAACGCATTTAACTTATTATTGATATTTAAATAAATACTACACAATTATATGAAATTTTCTGAGAATTGTCTAAGAAGGAAAGACGCCGGCGAAGGGCACAGGCCACACCACTTCATTATGGCGTTGCTAGATATGTTAAGATCTGTCAGATCTTTGTCAGATATGACTGAGCTACCGTATGACAGTAGACGGTACTACCTGCTTTCTGTCAGCTCCGAATGTTGGGCGGCGCTTACGAAACCCGACACCCCACTTTATGCCAACTGCTTCGGGCTGAAGAGCGCAAATGGGAGGGTACAAGCCTTATCCTGGTGCGAGGAAATGCAACCTAAAGACAACATGTCATGGCAGGGCAGACCAGGTCCTAAGCCTTGGTTGTCAGCTGGTCTAGAATCGAAGCTCCGACAAGCGGACAGTTACAGCATTGCTCTGGAGTGAACTAGGCAGGCAGAGAGAGTGATCATGCTGCATGGGCAACACATGGTCTCTATATTTTAGCCCAGGCTTTGTGCTATGGAGAGGTATAACTCCTTCTCTGGTCTTAACCGGTCTCGGAATCAAAGCGAGAGGTAGTAGTTAGGGGTTATACGTCCTTGTCAATTGGCGTAGACAGGGGGCGTCACGGGTTACCTCTGACGGTGGGAGACACCTACAGGTGTCACTGATCAGCTGCCGCCCACCTTAAGCTGGGCAGCCACCGGCCAATTGGGTGCTGATCCGCCACAGCCTGTCTGCTTCATTAGGTGCTTGTGGCTAGGACAAAATCTGAATCGCAGGCTATTAAACCAATGCACGAGGCACTAATAAAAATAAAAATAGAAACCTCAAGCTACGGCTTGCAACCTGGAATATAAGAACCATGCGTCCAGGATTTTCCACTGACCTGACGAATATTGACAATGTAAGAAAAATGGTTGAGATTGATGCCGAACTAAGTCGTCTTGACATTGATATTTCTGGCCTGCAGGAGAATCGCCTCACTGAGGAAGGGTCATTCAGGGAAAATAATCACATCTTTTCTTTTGGAAGGGTAGAGGGGGCTGCGTGGTCTCGAGGTATGGTGTCCGCCTCGAGTGCTGGAGGTCCCTGGTTCAAGCCCCGGTGAGGACCGGGATTTTTTTCACTTAGACTTCTAGTAATAAAATTTCCCCTGGTCTCTGGGTAGTGAGATCGGACGCCCGTGTGTATTGTTGCGCACGTAAACAATCCCTTGGTAGTTGGAAATCAAAAAAGAGTAGCCTAACGGCGCTAACCGGGCAAAATTTCGAGTTAAAAATCAACCCAAAGTATTTCAGGATCCTCACCGGTGCTACGGAGGTAGTGCACTGAGCTGAGTTTCTCCAGGCTTAGGTTTGAGTTAGGAGGAGAACGGAGCACTTATGGGTTGCACCCGTGCGCCGTAATGTTGATCCATCGACTAAACTAAACTTTGGAAGGTTAGAGCGCAGGCAGAAAAAAGGCAACATGGTGTGAGCTTTTGCAGTGAAGCATTCGCTACTGGGACTGATTGAAATTACAGCTGGAGGTAATGAAAGACTATTATCCATGCGCTTGGCAACCTCTTGTGGTTTTGCCACCATTATCACTGCATATGCACCGACATTTGCTTCCTCTGATGATGTGAAGGATTCGTGCTATGAGGAAATAGACTCTGTGATCAAGGCAGTTCCAAAATCCGACTACATTTATACGCTTTGTGATTTCAATGCTCGTGTGGACAAGGACTCGAGTTCATGGCCAGTGTGACTTGGAAAATACAACATCGGTTGCATGAATGAGAATGGGCAAAGGCTGTTGGAGAATTGCACCAGAAATGACCTATGTATTACAAACTCCTTCTTTAATACAAAACATCTGCATAAAGTCACACGGAAACATCCAAGATCCAAGATGAACTTCATCACCACACGGAGACAACATCTGAAGCAAACATCATTAACTGGAAGTTACCACAGTGCCGACTGTGATACGGATCATTCTTTGATTGTTGTAAGATTTAGGCTGAGACCAAAGAGAATCTACACAGCTAAACACAAATCTAGCCCCAGGATTAATGTTATTAACACCCATGATCCCGATAAGTGCTTTGAGTTCCAACAGCAACTCGAAGACGCTTTCACTGATACATCAGAAATGTGTACAGCAAGTGAAAAGTGGGGTGAACATAAGGAAACTCTTTATAAAACATCGGTAGAGGTTTACGGCACTGTGGATCATAAGAGGCAGGACTGGTTTGCGCAAACAGCCGGACACTGCAGCCCTTGATTGATAAAAAGATGATAGCTCTCTTAAGAAACAAGGAAAGAACAACGCGTAAAACTCTCAATGAGCTGTAGCAAGCTAGGAAGGATGTGCAAAAGGCTGCCAGGCAGTGTGCAAATGACTATTGAATCATGTTATGTGAGCCCATTCAAAATGCAAGTGATAAGGGAAACATCACAAGCATGTATGAAGGGATAAAGCAAGCATGTGGTCCATTAATCCAAAGAAGTGCACCACTGAAAACGTTGACTGGAGAAATCATCACTGATAAGAAACAGCAGATGGATAGATGGGTAGAGCACTATATGGAGCTTTACTCAAGTGAGACCAAATTAGCGGATAATGCCCTTAACGCCATAAAGGCCCTGCCAACTCTTGACAACCTGGACACGCTTCCCACCATAACAGAAGTTAAGTGTGCTATAAATTAACTTGCATTAGGCAAGGCTCCAGGTAAGATGGGATTCCAATAGAGGTTATCAGGAGTTTGCAAGACACACTCACTCTACAGATCCACCAGCTAATAGAGCTATGCTGGCGAGAAGGACAAGTTCCACAGGATTTCAAAGACACAAGCATAATAACACTGTACAAGAACAAGGGCGATAGGACCGACTGTTACAACTATAGGAGTCTCTCACTTCTGTGTATTGTTAGGAAAGTATTTGCCAGAATTGTTGTGCGCAGACTTCAAGTCCTGAGAGATCAAGTCTACCCCGAATAACAGTGTGGCTTCCGACAGAACCTGTCTACCCATTGATATGATATTCTCATTCCTATAAATGCAAGAAAAATGCCGTGAACAGAATCAACCACTGTTTATTGCCTTCATCGACCTCACAAAGGCTTTTGATTTGGTCAGTCATGAGGGTCTGTTCAAGGCACTAAGGAAGATTGGCTCCCACCAACTCTTCTGTCTATTGTGGAATCGTTCCACACAGGCATGAAGGGTATAATCAAGTTTGATGGTGCAACTTCATAAGAGTTTGAAATCAAGAGTGGAGTTAAGCAACATTGTGTACTAGCTTGATAAAAAGAAGATAGCTCTCTTAAGAAACAAGGAAAGAACAACGCGTAAAGCTCTCAATGAGCTGAAGCAAGCTAGGAAGGATGTGCAAAAGGCTGTCAGGCAGTGTGCAAATGACTATTGGATCAAGTTATCTGAGTCTATTCAAAATGCGAGTAAGGGGAAACATCAGAAGCATGTATGAAGGGATAAAGAAAGCATGTGGTCCAATGATGAAAAGAAGTGCACCACTGAAAACTTTGACTGGAGAAATCATCACTGATAAGGAAGATTGGCTGCCCAACAACTCTTCTGTCCATTGTGGAATCGTTCCACACAGGCATGAAGAGTATAATCAAGTTTGATGGTGCAACTTCAGAAGAGTTTGAAATCAAGAGTCGAGTTAAGCAACATTGTGCACTATCCCCCAACATCTTTGGAATATACTTTTCACCTCTACTGAAATATGCCCTTTGTGATCAGGATGGTGGTATATACATTCACTCACGCTCAGATGGCGGCCTCTACAATGCTCGGAGATTGAAGCCCAAGACCAATATTAGGAGAGTACTTATAAGAGAGTTGGGACGCAGAGGTGTTTCCAAGGCACCAGGGCCGGGTTATATACTGACCAAGACCTATTGACGCGTCCTCGTCGAGCGTCTTGGGCAACAGGTCCCTACGGTGTCCTGGCTAAAGTCAGTAGGAACGCCAATTCCTCCGAAGTCGGAGAGTATCTGCCTGTACGGCGAGGAACCACCAGTCTGCACACCAATAAGCCAGACATGGGACAATGGATACTCACGCAAACCTCAGGTCCTGTATGACATCACACTGATGTCCGACATACAGGACTTCGCGTTGGAGCTCAAGCCAACGAACACAAGCAAGCAAGCATCAGAGAGTTGCTTTTTGCAGATGATGCTGCAATTACGACCCACTCTGAGGAAGAATTACAGTGTCTACTATTTGCATTCTCCAATGCTTGTTCTGAATTTGGTTTAACAATTAGAAAATAGAAGACACATATTATGTCAAAGGGTGCACATAGGGTAGCATCAATCTTTATTGACGACGCCGAACTAGAGATAGTAGACCATTTTACATATCTATGATCAGAGGTAAATAGCAAATTATCCCTAGATCGGGAAATCAACATCAGGATTGGTAAGGCAGCAACAACAATGAACAGGTTAAGAAAAAGAGTCTAGGAGAACAGGAAGCTTACTGCCAAAAGTCCTTGTCTATCAAGTCTGTGTCCTTAATACTCTTATTTATGGCAGTGAAGCCTGGACAACTTACTCACATCAAGAGAAACGTTTAAACAGCTTTCATGTGCAGTGTCTTCGAAGAATACTTGGTATTAAGTGGCAAGACAAAAATCACAAATACTGAAGTATTGGGAAGATCAGATTATGTGACGGTAACTTCCATGCCCAGTCTTTGTAGACTTAGATTGATAGGACATGTTAGGAGGATGGATGATGGTAGAATACCAAAGGACATTTTATTTGTGAATTACAGGTGGGTAGGAGATCTAGGGTCGGTCCCTACTACGATACAAAGATGTGTGTAAGTGGGACATGATTGAGACAGGCAATGATAATGCACATTGGCAGCCAGTCGCCGCTGAACGTGTTGCGTGGAGGGCAAATATCAGAAATGGAATTACGACAAAGGAGAAAATTATTGCAGATAAGTCGCACACCGAGCCTGTGAGACGTAAGATGGTGCATGATGGTGAAAATGACCTGGGGTTCTTATGCATCCACTGTAGACGAACATTTACAGTGTGAATTGGCCTCAACAGTCGCATTCGCCACTGCCATGGGTTGTAGTTATTAAGCCTTTTTGAAGCACAATGTAATAAACTATCGTCTGTCAAGACGGCAAGGTGCCAATGTATAGACATGTTAAGGCATTCGTACCCCGATGCCAACATATGCCATGGAAATACCGTAAGTTCCAAAGCAAGAACCTGTCGAAACCTAGCCCCACCGCGCCCGTGCCATTGTCAGAGTAACCGCAACATAATTACTCCAACGCAGCTGCTGAGAGGTGCTTTACCCTGAAATCAATATTTCACATGTAAATTAAAACACATATGAGTTTACCGTAATGATACACACTTGTATGTGTATATATAAAGACGATATAAAACAAAATAGGCTACGATAACGAAGTATGGGAATTCATTTATTCTTCTTCTTCTTCTTCTTTGCGTTCATCCGGAGTTATTTTTTCAGATGTGATTGCGGTGTGTCTGGTTAGGCACCCTCGGGTCGAAACCCTCAGGCCAACACATCCGACTTTTAGCGTGCATTTTTGACCAGGTTAGCAATCCTGGATTCATTTATTCAGTAACATGTCCTTTGCAGAACCTTGCTGCCATAACAATCCTCCTGAAAACTGTTCGATCACAAGCAAGATGTCTAGCGTCTGATACACCCATCTGGAGATCATCCGCCACATCCTGCACCAATCTTCTCTTTGGCCTTCCTCTTCCTCTCTTCCCAGGCATATAACCCTTTATATCTGTTCTCCCCAAACTTTCATGACGTTTCAAGTGACCAAAATATATCAATTTTCTTTGTTTTATCGTCTTTAATAGCCAGTCCTATTCAATATTCAGCCCTTGAAGTATGGATGCATGTGTTCTTTTCTTTACCCAAGATATTCTTAGAACCCCATCCATCTATCATGTGCCATGCCGGTAAGCATGGGCGGTCATTTTCTGCCATCTCACTCGATCACCAGAGTCGTGGATCAGCTCCGTGTTTCTGTCTCGACCATGCCACAAGGCCAAGCCATCCGGTACTTGCTTCTAGGTCTTCCCCTTGGTCTGTTCCTCTCGATCTTGCCAGTTGTCACCAAGTTCTCCAAATCATTTCTTCTCATAACATGCCCAAAAAATTGTGACTGTCTACGTCTAATGTCTCTAATCAGTTTACGATCTTCATTTGTTTCTTGAAGGACTTGTTCATTGGTCTTTCTGGCTGTCTTAGAACCCGTCTATAACATTTATATTCGAAAGGAATTATGCGCTGTTCAGCTTGTTTAGTAAGTGTCCAGATCTCACAGGCGTATGTTGCAATGGGAAAGATGCAAAAAAAATTTAATTGTTGTAGTTCTATCTATCCCACTCCATAATTTAGTAAGTTGTTTTAGTCTTTGAAGAGCAATTGATAGTCGTCATTTAATTTCTTTAATTGTGTCACCATTGTAGGTAATGAATGACCCAAGATATTCACAATTTTCCACCACCTCCAATCTTTCTTTATTAACATATATTTCTTTCTCCATAGTAGTTTTATCTTTATGCATTATCTTTGTTTTTGCTATGTTAAGATATACGTTGTGATTTTCACTATTTCTTTGGATGGAGGTTATTAAGTGTTCTATACCATTCTGTGATGTGGATAGTAATACTGTATCATCAGCATATCGAATCTCTGTTATTTCATGACCACCGATATTTAGGGTATAATACTGCTCCCTGATTATATCATCAGTTCTCACTTCTCATTATATTTTCGGCGGACAGGTTAAACAAATAGAGAATTAGAAGAAACAATTTCAGGTAAAAATGCAGCAACATTAAAGAAATAAAGGGAAAGAAAACTTTAAACAAGAAACAATAATAACTGAAAAAAGTAAACAGACGAGCAATTTCAGAAACCTGCGAAATCTAAATTTGGAACAGGAATTTAGAGTCTCGGACGTGAGAACTGCGAGCGGACGTTAGGCTGGTCTCCACATTACTCCCGTCGCCCTGCTACTGAGTGAGTGCGTGGCGCGACACTGTGAGCTGTGAGTTTCGTGTGAAATGCTTTTGAATCTGCCCAAGGATTTTTGGAACGTGACTGCATGTTCGGAGCGATGGCAGACGGCTATGTCCCAGAGTTGACCGGTTTTTGCCTTATGCAGAAATGCGTGGCTGCTGGGCTTCTGGTTGACTGCCACTACCATCGACGATGAACTGTATTTCGCGGACTGTGTGGGTGAACATCTAGGAAACATCCAGATGGGAAAATGACTGCCGATTCCATCAGAAATGAACTGGGTGTTTTGTGGGGGTCTATTGTGTTGACATTCTGGCGACTGCATTATGCACAGTGTATCTGTGCGGGCTGTTGTTTGTCGAGACTCCTGTCTTTTCCACTTTTCAAATTGGGCAGTGGGGAGCATTTTGTGTGATATTCACTGGCACAGGAACGGAGCATAATGGGGACGACCCGTTGCTGTGAAGTTGGAACTGCGACTAATCAAAAGCTAGACAGAAGCATTCGCTGTGCGCGGAGATGTAGTACAGAGACGAAATTGTCCTTGCTGTCGTTGTTGTTGTTTGTGAATCTTGTTGATGAATATAAGTGTTAACTCTTAAGTGTTACATGTTAGCGTTCAGGTCGTCACAATGGAGTTGGGGGGGGGGGGAGGGTCATCATCACAAATGTCTGCTTTAGACCAGGCACAAGAAGCAGAAGAAGAAGAAGAAGAAGAAGAAGAAGAAGAAGAAGAAGAAGAAGAAGAAGAAGAAGAAGAAGAAGAAGAAGAAGAAGTAGAAGAAGAAGAAGAAGAAGAAGAAGAAATAGTACTAAAAGTAGTAGTGGTATTCGTAGTAGTAGTAATATTCGTCGTCGTCGTCGTTGTAGTATTAGTAGTAGTAGTAGCAGCAGCAGCAGCAGCAGCAGCAGTAGCAGCAGCAGCAGCAGCAGCAGTAGTAGTAGTAGTAGTAGTAGTAGTAGTGGTAATGGGTAGTAGTGGTAGTAGTATTAGTAGTAGTAGTAGTAGAAGTAGTAGTAGTAGTAGTAGTAGTAGTAGTAGTAGTAGTAGTAGTAGTAGTAGTAGTAGTAGTAGTAGTAGTAGTAGTAGTAGTAGTAGTAGTAGTACTAGCAGTAATAGTGGTGGTGGTAATTGTAGAATTATTATTATTATTATTATTATTATTATTATTAGTAGTAGTAGTAGTAGTAGTAGTAGTAGTAGTAGTAGTAGTAGTAGTAGTAGTAGTAGTAGTAGTAGTCGAAAAACGGATCTCATTGGACCTAATTTCTCAAATTTCGCTCGCTTGGTAGTTAACTATTCCAGGTTTTGGGTGTTTGAAAAGTTAAACTTTAAGAATTAAAAAGTAAATTATATATGAAATAATTTTCATTTTAGCTTTAAAAATAAAAAAAAGTGTTCAATTGAAAATAAAAGATAGCGGTTATTAGTGGTCTATAGTGGACGGAGTAAAAAAAAAAAAAAAAAACCACTATAATCCTACGGGTTACAAATCAAAACCTTAAAAAGTAAAAATGGAATGTACTATTGGTTGTATTGGGTATGGCTTAGTGAAATTCGCTGTTAAGGGGTGGGTGAGTTTGGGGTAGCTAGATAAGTGCTTCTGAACACTATCATGCTATGGGCTACAAATGAAAAAATCTTTAAAACGTAAAGATGGCCAGCATTGTTTTGTTGTTGTTGGTATGGCTTAGTGAAATTCATTGGTAATGGGTGGGTGCGTCTAGGAGTAGTTAAATAAGAGCTTCCTATCGTTCTTAAGGGGTTAGATGGTTAAGTATTTCATATCATTAAATGAAAACCTTAAAAAGTAAAGACGGCCAGTATTATTCGTTGCAGTAGGTATGGTTTAGTGTCATTCGTTAGTAAGGGGTGTGTGAGTGGAGGAAAAACTAGATAAACACTATCATCATAGGGTAAAGCTTCTCAAATGAAAACCTTAAAAACGTAAAGATGGCCGGTATTATTGGTTGTAGTCAGTATGTCTAAGTGCCATTCTTTGTTAAGGGATGGGTGAGTAGAGGAGTAGCTAGATAGGTGCTTCCGATCGTTATTAAGAAGTTTTCAACTTGTGAAGATTCTAGATTAATACGACCGGTCCTTGTTAAGAGACGGAGGAGTTGCTATATAAAGACTCCCATTCGTTGCTAATGGGTGGGTGAGTCGAGGAAAGGCTAGATAAGTGTTCCGATGGTCGGTGTGGCAAAGGTTATGTCACAGTGGTCACCGTGGCTGAGTGTTTGACCGAATGGTCGGCGTGGCTGAGTGTATGACCAAGTGGTCGACGTGGCAATAAGTATGACTCGTATTTTAGTATAGTTCTTTTGCTCTCTTTTGATCTCTCTCTCTCTCTCTCTCTCTCTCTCTCTCTCTCTCTCTCTCTCTCTCTCTCTCTCTCTCTCTCTCTCTCTCCGAGTTTTCGCTTTTGTGTGACATTGGTGTGATGCCATTACTTGCTTGATTATTGGCTGTGTATGTGTGTGTGTGGCTGTCGGCGTGATTCCAATCATACTAATTGCGATGTGTTAGAGATAGAAGACTCGTCCTCGGGCTGTGTGATAGTGTACAGTCAGTGATATGGTTACATATCTAAGGGATACATCCAGGCCATGTGATTAATGGCTGCTACCGGACAACATGGGGGTAGTGCTTCCGGTCACATGCATAAGGATACATCCGGAACACGTGGGTAATAGTTACATCCTGTCAAACATACTTTGCTTCTGGTCACATGTATAAAGTTACATCCGGGACTCGTGAGTAATGGTTACATCCGGGCAAAGATGACGTTGCATCCTGTAACAGATGTAAGGGTACATCTGGGACGCGTGGCTAAGAGGGGTACTACAGACAATTGGTCTTCTTTCGGTTGTCGAACCAGGGAACCTAATTCATTACGAGCGCTACATATGGGAGTGATTCTGATTCCTCGTCAACAGAGCATCGGAAGTGTAAAGCACTGTTCTGACCAACGAAGTTATCGCGTCTCATATCACCCATTTTCACTTTCATTAATTCTTTTCTCTGTCCATAAAAGTCTTTGCATCTTTCAACAGAAACCCATTTCCAATGCCATTATATGTTTTTCAACGTGTCTGCTCATTGCCACGCACCAGTCAAAAGTACTGGTTATATGCAGCACTTCAACATTCAAATAAGAAAATACGTTAGCCAAATTATTATAATCTTGGCCAAATACAGTGAATTTATTGGTCAAAATAGGAACATGTGTTAGCCAAACTAATACATCTACGGGCCACAATAAGAAATATTTCAACCAAACTTATAAAGTGAAAAAAAAAAATGTTAGTTAATGTTAAAATTAATTTAAAAAAAATGTTGGCCAAAATAGGAAATATCTCATCCAAATTTATAAAATTTAAGAAAGTATGTTAGTCAAATCAAGAAATAGGTCGTCTGAAGTAATAAAATATGTAAAATGATGGACAAATTAAGAAATATGTATCACAAATTAAGAAAAAAAAAATGATGGACAAACTAAGAAATATGTATACAAAATTAAGAAAATGATGACTAATCTAAGAAAAATGTATACCAATCGAAGAAATATGGTAGCGAAAAAGGGGTGGGGGATGTGTACCAAAATAAGACATATCTCAACCTAACTTATAAATATGTCGAACCAAATCGGAAAATGTGTAAGTCAGATTAGGAAATATTGTGCCCGAAATAAGAAATATCTCTATCAAGCTCATAAAAAGTAGGAAAACATGATAGCCAAGCTAATATAAATGTTGGCCAAAATAAGAAATATCGCAACCATACTTATAAAAAGTAAGACAATATGTTAGTCAAATCAAGAGATATGTCGACCAAAGTATTAAAATATGTAAAATGATGAAATAAAGTAAGAAATATGTATGCGAAATTTAGAAAACTAATGACCAAATTAAGAAACATGTATACCAAAAGAAAAAAATATGTTAGCCAAATGAGGAAAACATGTTGGCCAAAGTAATAACTTTATCAACCAAACTTTTAAATATGTCGACCGAAATTAGAAAATACGTCACCCAAAATCGGAACCATGCTGACCAAAGTAAGAAATATCTCAACCAAACTTATAAAGTGAAAAAAAAAATGTTAGTTAATGTTAAAATTAATAAAAAAAAAATGTTGGCCAAAATAGGAAATATCTCATCCAAATTTATAAAATTTAAGAAAGTATGTTAGTCAAATCAAGAAATAGGTCGTCTGAAGTAATAAAATATGTAAAATGATGGACAAATTAAGAAATATGTATCACAAATTAAGAAAAAAAAATGAAGGACAAATTAAGAAATATGTATACAAAATTAAGAAAATGATGACTAATCTAAGAAAAATGTATACCAATCGAAGAAATATGGTAGCGAAAAAGGGGTGGGGGATGTGTACCAAAATAAGACATATCTCAACCTAACTTATAAATATGTCGAACCAAATCGGAAAATGTGTAAGTCAGATTAGGAAATATTGTGCCCGAAATAAGAAATATCTCTATCAAGCTCATAAAAAGTAGGAAAACATGATAGCCAAGCTAATATAAATGTTGGCCAAAATAAGAAATATCGCAACCATACTTATAAAAAGTAAGACAATATGTTAGTCAAATCAAGAGATATGTCGACCAAAGTATTAAAATATGTAAAATGATGAAATAAAGTAAGAAATATGTATGCGAAATTTAGAAAACTAATGACCAAATTAAGAAACATGTATACCAAAAGAAAAGAATATGTTAGCCAAATGAGGAAAACATGTTGGCCAAAGTAATAACTTTATCAACCAAACTTTTAAATATGTCGACCGAAATTAGAAAATACGTCACCCAAATTAGGAACCATGCTGACCAAAGTAAGAAATATCTCAACCAAACTCATAAAAAGTAAAATAAAAATGTTAACAAAACTATTAAAAATGGTAGGCAAAGTAAGAAATATCTCATCCAAATTTATAAAGATGTCGACCGAAATAAAAAAAAAATGTGTTACCCAAAGTAGGACAAATTATGGTCAAAATAAGAAATATCTCAACCAAACTTATGAAAATTAAGAAAATGTGTTAACCAAATGCGGAATAGTGTTGGCCAATGTAAGAATGTTCTCAACCAAAGGAGGCAAATGTGTTACCCAAAGTAGGAAAAATGTTGGCCCAGTAAGGAATTATCTCGACCAATCTTCTAAATATCTCGTCCAAACTTATAAAAAGTATGAAAATTTATTTTCCAAATAGGATAAATATTGACGAAGTAAAGATATATTTCAACCAACCTTATAAATAGCTCGTCCAAACTTATAAACAGTAAGAACTAGCCAAATTAATAAAGGTTGGCCGAATTAAGAAATATTTCAACCAAACTTATACTAAAGTAGGAAATTTGTTGGCCAAACTAAGAAATAGGTATGGCAAAGTAAGAAATATGTCGACACATTAAGAAAAATGTGTTACCCAAATGAGGAAACATTTAGCTTCCGTAGATATGTCAAGAGTGCTTTGAAATGTTTATCTGGAAAAAGCATTTCACACTACATAACCATCATCGTCAGCACTTTCCATCTTTTTCATTACTAAAATCTGCAACTTAGTATTCCAGAGTATCTACTAAAGAAACACTTATACAGACTACTCACACAGCTCTCTATAGTCTTGGATTTTCTTTCTACCACAAAGTGTCTCTGTCTTTAATATATAACTTCACACCTTTACCATGTCACAGCACCAAGAACTCCAAACCTTCGTTGCACATGAGCTCCAATGAAACGGCATAACAACATTTATGGCAAGATAGTTTGTAGCTCCACCGAGGATAGTTTTGATATTGTCTGAATATTTGTCATCAAGGGGCCACTTTCCATGGATGACATCTTCAACTTTCCATACCACAATGGCTGCTACACTAACCTTCCATGTTCCATCCCTAAAAAATACACGGGTTTTCTCGAAGTTTTAAATAAAATAACATTTCTTACATGGTCCACCTCTATGTTACGTTGTCATTTCACATCCGCAATAGCGTCAAGTCACCAACCAACCAACAGTGTCTGTTATGAATTCGACCTTTCGACAACGTCTGGCTTATTGATCACTTGAATACAACGCACCACATCTTCTAACCGACAGTCAAGATTTCATACCACTTCACACTAACATTCTCTTTGATTACAGCGCAACCGGTTTTCTGCTGACTGGACAAATTTCCCAACCTACTGAAGATAAATCGTCTGTCCCCGATCTTACTAGGCGGTCTTTTAAATAATGAACATGGCCATCGATCAACATGGTCACTGCTAAGAAGGATATCTTTGACAAACGATTTTCTTTATAAATGCCTATACAATTACGATTCTACTCAGAATTATATTGAGAAGAATAAGAAAGGCAATAAATGTTGAAAATTGGTCAAGAGAAGTATGGACGTGTGGAAGGAAAAGAGTCACAGTAGGCAAGATATACATTACAAACACTAATAGAAAAATCGAAATAGAAGAGAAAATTATTAACCAAGTGAATAATTTTATATACTTGAGTCATTTATAACAGCAGACGGTTGTTACACAAAGAGCTTAAGTACAGAATAGGGCAAACGAAAGCTGTATTTCAGAAAATGAAAAGTATCTTATGTAATAAGTTACTATCATTGAATGAAAAAAAAAATAAATTTCAACAATAAAATTTCAAAAATTAAAAACAAAATTTCGGCAATAAAATTTAAAAATCAAATTTCTCTTTATAGTTTCCAATTCGAATGGTTCATATAGAAATTTATGTTTTAAACTAAAAACATATATTGGCATTGGAAATGGATTTCTGGTATAAGATGCAAAGACCTGTATGGGCAGACCGAAGAATTAATGAAAGTTTAAATGGGATGTTATGAGACGCGATAACTCCATTTGTCAGGACAGTGCTTTACACTTCCGAGGCTCTGTTGACGAGGAAACGGGATCAGTCCCATACATTGCGGTCATCGTGAGTTAGATCTCCTGGTTCGACAACCGAATGGCGACCATTTATCTGTAGTACCCCTCTTAAGCAAGTTTCCCAGATGTTCCCACACATGTGACCGGATGTAACGCCATCTTTGACAGGATGTAACCATTACCCACGTGTCCCGGAAGTACCCTTACACATGTGACCGGAAGCAAAGCTATCCTTTGCTGGATGTAACCATTACCCTTGTTTTCCTGATGTAACCATTACCCACGTGTCCCGTATGTATCCTTTTGCATGTGACCGGAAGCAGCGCCCCGCGTGGTCCGCGTGTAGGTATTAATCACGTCATATGCATTGAAACTGTTGATGGTAGCCCTCCTAGCCCTTTTCGCCATCCTTACCTTTCACATAAAAAATACTATTTTTATTATTACTCCGTATATACTATTATTTTTAATAATTAAAGTTTACCTTGTACACAAAATATATAAATTATGTACATTAAATATACAAAACCGGAAGCAGTTACGTTTCCTAAAGCGTGAGATTTGAAAATGGATGTCTTTAAGGATTGCTGAGACGTACCGTAAACACAAGTAAGTAAGTATTTTGGGTTCGGTTCAATCACCTGATATAGGGATGTATACCCATGTGACAAACTACTTAATACGTGACACGCATTTTCCCTCGCCAGCTACTCCGACCACCGGGTCATACATTCAGCCACGGCCACCACTGTGTTATAATCTAAGCAACACCGACCATCGGAAGCACTTATCTCACATTTTCTCCACTCATCCACCCCTTAACAACGAATGAAGCCATTTATTTAACCACTCCTCCACTCGACCACCCCATCCCTTAGCAAGGAATGGATGTATCTATCTAGCCACTCCGCCACTAACCCAGCCCTTAACAATGATCAGAAGCACTTATCTAGCCTTGCATCAACTCACCCACCCCTTAACAGTGAATGGGAGTCTTTATCTAGCAACTCCTCCATTTCTTAAAAAGGAACGGACGTATTTATCTAGCCACCTCGCCACTCGCCCACCCCTAATCATTGATCGGAAGAACTTACCTAGCCTTTCGTCCAACCTCCCACCCCTTTACAACGACCGGGCGCCTTATCTACATATTCCTCCACCTCTTAAATAGGACTGGACGTATTTATCTAGCCACCCCACCATTCGCCCACACCTTAATACCGATCTGAAGCAATTATATAGTAACTCCTCCACTCACCCACCCTTTAACAACGAATGACACAAATTCATACACACTGCAACAAATAATACCGGCCATCTTTACTTTTTAAAGGTTTTCACATGAGGATATGTAAGCCGTATGATGGTAGTGCTTATCTAGCCGTCCCCCCACTCACCTACTCCTAACAACGAATGACACTAAACCATACCCACTATAAACAATAATATCGGCTATCTTTACGTTTTTAAGGTTTTCATTTAACGATCTGAAACTTGTAATCCCCTAATCCCTTTACAACGATCGGAAACACTTATCTAGCTAATGCTCAACCCTCCCACCCACCCCTTAACAACGAATTTCACTAAGCAATACTCACTAGTACAAATAGTACCCGCCATCTGTACTTTTTAAGGTTTTCATTTGTAACCCGTATTATGATAGTGGTTAAATCCCGTCCACTATAGACCACTAATAATCGCTATCGTTTATTTTCACGTTAAAAAGTTAAAAAAAAAATAAAAAGAATTTATTTCGTATATAATGTACCTTTTAATTCTTAAAGTTTAACTTTTTAAGTACCCGAAACCGGAAATAGTTAAGTACCAAAGCGCCCGATATTTGAGGTTCGTTTTTGTGACGCTAAAGGTGTGGGGGAGGTATAACCCACATATAAGTATTTATACCGTGACCTTTCTGGTGCTGCACCAGAAATGCGAACCGTTTCCCTACTACTGTAGTAGTAGTAGTAGTAGTAGTAGTAGTAGTAGTAGTAGTAGTAGTAGTAGTAGTAGTAGTAGTAGTAGTAGTAGTAGTAGTAGTAGTAGTAGTACTATTAGTAGTTTTAGTAGTAGTAGTACTAGTAGTAGTTTTAGTAGTAGTAGTATTAGTAGAAGTAGTAGTAGTGGTAGTAGTAGTAGTAGTAGTAGTAGTGGTAGTAGTAGTAGTAGTAGTAGTAGTAGTAGTAGTAGTAGTAGTAGTAGTAGTAGTAGTAGTAGTAGTAGTAGTAGTAGTAGTAGTAGTAGTAGTAGTAGTAGTATTACGGAGGTGTAGTATATTCACGAAAGTCTCCTTGTTGTCGTTGCTGTTGATTATGAATCTTTTGGATGAATGTGAGTGTTAACTCTTAAGTGCTATTTTTTTAGCGTTCAGGTCGTCACACTGGAGTTTGGGAATCTTCATTGTAAATGTCTTCTTTAGACCAGGACAAGAAGAAGAAGAAGAAGAGGACGAGAAAGAAGAAATAGTGTAGTAGTAGTAGTAGTAGTAGCAGCAGCAGCAGCAGTAGCAGCAGCAGCAGCAGCAGCAGCAGCAGCAGCAGTAGTAGTAGTAGTAGTAGTAGTAGTAGTAGTAGTAGTAGTGGTGGTGGTGGTGGTGGTGGTGGTGGTGGTGGTGGTGGTGGTTGTGGTAGTAGTAGTAATAGTAGTAGCTGAAGAAGAAGAAGAAGACGAAGAAGAAAAAGAAGAAGAAGAAGAAGAAGAAGAAGAAGAAGAAGAAGAAGAAGACTGAGGAGGAGGAGGAGAAGGAGGAGGAGAATCTTCAGCATGTTGCACAAATAACTTATAGAAGAATATTTATTATTTATTGCGGGCAGTGTTTTTTTTTTTTACACATTTAATTAATCGTATTGCTTAATACATGCACATGTGTTTACAGAATCATGCATGTCCACCTTGTTTATGCAATGCGCTCCCGAGCTGCACCCTGTTTACATTTCATGTAGTGCACATTTCTGTGATATCATTGTCCGTGAGACTGTGGATGCATTTGTGATCTGAACATTTGTAGTGAGCAAGCGGAATTTTAATTAGCGAAGTCATAATGTGAGAGGGATATCGTGCAGTCAATAAATATATTCAAAGCAACAACGTATAAGCAAACAAGATCTTTCGAAATAACATATGTGATAACACATTTTGTCTTGTCAAAGAACAGCAATAACGATTGGAAAATGTACAAAGACAAACAACAACTTCAAGAAATAACAGCTATGTATTGAAATAAATGTCGCTGGAATAATGAAGATCATCTCATTGCCCAGACTGTTCATCTCCTAACACTCGCATGGCTTCACCAGAGCATTAGATTCGATTCGTTGGACAACGAATACACTTACATCATGTGAACGAATAATCACCAACCTAGGCCTAATTACATACATTGGTGAATACATACTGTGTTGAATTATGATCCAGTAAGAAACTAACATGTCCCTCCGCATATTTGAAGATCCAATACCGGATTTAAACACCCCGCTGATTTCTGGGCGTGGAGAGGGGAAGGAGAGCTCAGCAACAGTTTCCGTGGAGATGGTACTTTGGTACTAGGTCGGGAGAAGAGGCTCTACACAAACCTCACACCGGTAGACACAAGCTATTCTCAGAGCTCAAACAATAAGAACTACAATGTTAGTTAGTTAGTCGTGGTTCCAACTTCACGGCAAAGTGAAGTACCCATTGTACTCCGTTCCTGTGCCTGTGAATATCATACAAAATGCTCCTCACTGCCCCATGTGAAAAGTGGAACAGACAGGAGTCTCGACAAACCACAGCCTGCATAGGTATACAATGCATAATGCCGCTCCCAGTATGCCAACACAACAGTCCACCATGAAAAATACACTTCATCGTCAATTGAAGCGGTAGTCACTAGAAAAAAAAAGCAGCCACACATTACTGCATAAGGCATCCCAGTTAGTTTAACGACCGACCGGCCGCCATTTTTCTGAACATACAGTTTACGCCACAAACAACCGCGGACAGATGTAAAAACACTCCACGCGAAATTCACAGCTCAATTTTTCTACACGCACAAACTCAGTAGCAGGACGACGGAACCATGAACTACAGTCTACAGGATTTAAGAGTTAAATCTTAGAGTGTCTCAAAGGATTCACAATCAACCAGCCAGCTGTAGCTATGCCGGTATGTATTTTGCAGTAAGTGTTGTACTGGTAGAACATTCAAGCACTGGAATTCAGACAGGCCAATCCCCGAAACAACATATGAAGATCATACCCCTAATGTCAGTGTTCAGAATATCATCAGAATCTGTGTGATTATTCACTTTCTCCTCAGCAATAATTAAGACTCAGATAGCATGCTCACGTTTCAAGCTCGGCTGTGTTGTTCAACACTAAACTTGCTAGACCAGTCCTAAGTTGAACGAAGATGGGAACATTCAAATCGCTGGAGGGACACGATTCTGAAATGGACAGGACAAATTTTGGCCCAACATTAAATGATGACAGGAGACGGACACATGAAGAAACATATCATACAGATTGCAGCCAGAAGCCACGTTGCAGGTTATGAGAGAAGTTCAAAAAGCAATACCAGGAAGCCAGGTATGAAGAATGAGGTCATGGAAAATATCGAAAACAATTTTTTTTCTTTTTAACGCTCGCTCGCTTAAGCGTAGTCCATAGACTACTTCAAGTAGTGCGGGACTAAACATTGCATGTAGATTAGCTTTCCCTATTAACAGTATCCCTCCCTATCAGGCGAACCCACTCCCACTTCAGAGGTACTTGTAATTTACATCAACAACCCAAGAACGAGAGTTCAATATTTTAGTCAAACTGTCCGGTGTAGCACACCGGATGTTTAAGAATACGGGTTCTTATCTATTCGGCCATACTGACCTCCTAAAACACATTTAACAATTAAGAAAACATATAAACTATTTCGTCTATCTAATTTAACATTGTCGGTGCTGTGGCTTTGGGCCAAATGGCTTTTAATTTAACGTTACAAAAAACAGATCAGATATAGCATATTTAACTCACATGCATATCAATTTTGTAGTCCCGTATCAGTGGCGTCTACAGCCTTAATCTACAGCGTCATCATTCTGCACATTTTCTTCATAGCGTCGTTGAGAGGAATAGTTGATTCTTCAGCGCCCGATGGGTGACCTTGGGTAGTGTCATTCGCAATATCTTTGATGTCGTCAATACATTTTCATATCGGGCACCCTCTTGCTCTCGTATAAGATCTTTTTTTGGTGTAGCGCCAGTGCTGGTAACTGATGGTGTTGCATTTTAATGAGATAGCCGCACCATTTGATCCTTTTTTTTCGCATATCCTTTACAGGAATTACAGTTAACACCAGCATTTTTCAGCTGCTGTTGATGTCTTGGTAAGTTTTGCGTTCAGTAGTTTGCCATTGCTTTCTGAACGACCGGCTGACATTACCTCCGTAAGTAACCAACGCGACGCGATCCGCTGCCGAATCTCGCGCAGCTGTGTTTCTTACGAGAGTATACGGGATTACGAACAGCGTCATTAACTCCTTCTCAAAGGAGACCGACTATTTGATCCTGTGCTTTTCAATATATGTGGCACAAGGTGTTTATCCCACTATCTGCCTGATAAGATCTTTTTTTTTTTTACTCGGTTTCAGATGGTTAATTTAGATGCTAATCTAAGGCATCTCACTCTTAAGCTACACCCGTTGTTAATAGTAGGAGTGGCAGAAGAAAGGATTGTATTCCAAGGCAAGATGTGTTGCCTTGGTTCTCCCATAGCGTGTTTGTTTAGTATATTCTAGAGTTTGTCTGTTGATCCTTTTCTTGGTTCTCTTCTCGCTCTTTATCCATTTCTTTGTTTCTTTTGTATACTTTTGACTACAGCTGATATGGTTTAATCATCCTCTTCATCATGTCCCGTGCCGACAAGTGTGGACGGCCAAGGTTCGTCAGCTCGCGCGATCATCCGAGTCTTTAATCAGATCAGTGTTCTTATGCCATGTGGCCAAGCCATTCATATATGTATCTGTCTGCCTTGCTCTTTTCTCTGTGAACTGACGAATCATGACATTTTAGGGATCTGCACAGAAGGTAGACTGCAATTGTTTTCCTTCTTGGCAGCAACCATACTGGTCGATGACCGTAGCCATTGTCTCCGTGAAGATTGTCTTCTCTGTCTCCTGGCATGAAACCTGAGACCATAACCAACAATTTTCTGTCAGCCGTTCCCCAACACCATCCTCACCTGTCCCCATGGTTTCACGCTGTCCTCTTAGGGGGCTAAACAGGTATTTCACCTTTCCCAAGGGTTTACTGTAGGCTAGCGGAAGATAGAAAGGCACCTTACTTCTCCTTTGAAAGGAGACACCAATAAACCAATTAGTTCTGAATGAATGCCCAAATAACAATAGCTGTTGTCTCTCGACACATTCCATGCATAATCTTATGCGTTTCGTATTTCTGAAATCGCATTATCTTTCTTCTGTAAACTTAATCAAACACTGTCTTGCATTACATCTGACAAGCCGCAAACTTTCTCAGCCCAGGAGTCAACGGGAACAAAGTTATGTAATCCCGTATATTCTCCTTAATCCTGTAAACTATCGTGAGTAACGTGACGTGCGAGAGAATCGGTGGCGATTCTGGCCGCGTCGGTAACTTAAGGGGTATGTGAGCCGATCGCTCAGAAAGCAATGACAAACTACTGAGCGTAATCTTGCCTAGTACATCAACAGCAGCTCAAAAATGCTGATGTTGACTGCAACGTCCTGTAAGGGATATGCAAAAAAAAAAAAAAAAAAAGAAAAAAAAAAGAAGGTGTTGGAAGCAGTATAAGGTATAGCATTAGGCGTTCAGTAAAATAGGCATATCATTGTTTTCCTGTACCATCAAATTGTCCCATGGCAGATACTGTCACCAGTAAACATTTGACGCCGAGCAGTTTCCAGCTATATGCCTGCAATGTCATAGTGTCATACATTTTGTAGACCTTCATTCACAGAGGGATAGGTGGCTAATCGTTCCCTCATATTACCAGGCGACGAGTCCAAGCTACGACCCCATGTCGGACCGTACTCATGACATTATCATCGCAGTTTCTTATTAACTTCGCTTACGCGCTCGCTAATGTTAAACTATGAAACCTGACATATCCTAGGTTCCGTGTGCTATTCTAGTATCTTCCGCAGTTAAATCTTCGATGAACATTTTACAGAGACTTGGCCGCAACACCACCTGCGGTTAGATCAACTAGCGATGAACTAGACCGTCTGTGCTGGCAAGCCAGCGCACTTTATACTATACAGCTACGGCTCATGCTATATTTATGGACTCTTTTACACGCTGTAAAATGTATAGATACTATTTGTATAGACCAGTTGGCACTCCGGGGCTGATATGGTCTGTATCATACCCACCGCCTTCATCTTCCAAGATATTTCCTGATACCCATTTAAGGCTGAATCGATCTGGGAGTTCAGGTCAAATATAAAACAAATTGCTCCTCAGTTCGAATTCTAACCAAAAACCATTAGGCGGGCAGGCAAACGTCTAGTCACTACGCTGCCGCGGCTCCTCAAGGATATTACTAGTGTGAAATGTAGAACACTTCCCATATTTAAGATTATACCTTACTGAACTGACATTACCAGTCCCGTGACTAGCCGCCCAATCCGTCCACAGTTCATGGTAGCTATTTTATGTATAATCATATCTAAGTAATTCTACATCTGTGAGCTCTCCTACACCCATCATTTTGCTACGAAAGCCAAACCCCCTAAATCAATGGTTCTCAAACCGTTCTGCCGCACTGACTGCATTCGTCTTCTCTATTCGGCCACAACTCTAGCATTCAAACACACATACACATTTACACCCATTTATTTTACATTGACTCAGCTGAGAATTTCTTCACAACCCCCCCCCCCCCCCCCCCCCCTTTCCTCTCCCCAACACACACACACACACACACACACGCACGCACGCACGCACGCACGCACGCACGCACGCACACACACACACACACAGAGAGAGAGAGAGAGAGTCACATCGATCAAGCTTTCCATAACGGAAGCACTGCCAACATTGGGACCTACTGCTCAAGATGACGACCTTTCTGGACGCTTTATTCCATCGCGCAGCTTTATTTTAGGTTCCTCTTTATTCTTCTGTGATCTATTACACAAGGAGTGGCTAATATACAAGTGTAAAGGTCACTTATCTTAGATTTGCCTGGAAATATAAACTGCACGTTCCGTGTCACCGCCTGGAGAAAAAGGCCAGACCATAGATTACACACTAGCGACGATACACCTACAGGGGCAAATGTGGGTGAGAGGTTGCGATGTCAGGCTCAGAAAGTTTCGTGTTCGATGCTTACATAGGGCTGGAATTTGGGTATCCATCCATCCATCAAGTGCCATACCGATAATAGTGGGCGGTCATGATTCGCCATTTCACATGATCATCAGAGTCGTGGATCAGCATTGAAATTACATTGTGGTATTTCGTTCTTCCTAGTGACGACTATAATCTGTGTCTTCTTACAATTTAATTCTAACCCTAGTTGTTCATTGTGTGCAACAACCAGATCTACTAAATTTTGCAGATCCTGCTCATTGTCTGCAATCAACACTGCATGATCTGCATATCTAATGTGATTAATTTGGGTATACCAAGAAATATTAGTGCCTTATTATATCACACATCCCTCTGATCGCTTGGGTAGTGAGATTAGCTACATATACTTCTCGGATAAAGGCTAAATACAGAAGGCTTCGTTGGCAAATTGTGCACGTTAAAAATCCCACAGCAGTTAGAAATCGCAAAGGGTAAGCCGTTAAAGCCAATGCCCGGATAAAATTGTTAAGAAATGTAAACTACCTATAGGTTTCACCCCTTCACTGATCATAAAACGGATAACAAAACGCTGCTCTTCTTTGATGCATTTCAAAAGTGGGGCTGCCATCTTTAAACTGTCCTTATGACGTCACTATATTCGCCTGCACCGTGATGTCACGTGCTGAACACTCTTGACATCCTTAGCAACCATATTGACAGGTTACAAGACAATGGCATAGTTATTATAATGTAGAATGTGTCCCTGAAGTTATGGGATAAAACAATAGGTTGAGAAACTTTTGCCTGTATGTCGGTAGTTTTAAGGTTTGAAGCCCCTTTGTACAATCTGTCTGAGAAAGGGAACCTTACACAAATGCATGCCGAAGTGGGACACACTGGAATGAGAAACGACGAAGAAGCAGAAGAAGACGGACACACCGATGTAATTGGATATTTGTTGTTGTGTTGCACCAGACGCACTGATATATATGCCATCGGCAGATACAACCTGTCCACTGCCTGATAAACACACCTCTTAATCTGAAATAGAAGATACGCCTTGAAGTGAGATATACAATGCATGCATGTATGGCATGAAGTATGCTTCTCGTTACTCGCGGTATATGGGCACAATCTGATATCGCTGATTTATTTACGTGACCTAGACACTGTTAGCCTCTACGATGATAGCGCACTGTTTAGATCACAGCAAAGGCGGAACAGTTAACTGCTAATCTAAACCAGAAGTTTAACATGACACGAAGCTATGGGGTGGCAGGGTACTGGGGTATCTCATTGCCAAGAAGAATTAATGTGGGTCCTTTCCAAATGTAAACTACAGGACACCCTTGGGTAAGGTGGAGTACCGGTTTAACCCTCAAACCGGGGTAACGTGAAACCCTGGGTGTATGTGGCGAACTCCACGTCATAGCAGCTGACAGGTTGTTGTTGGTTTTGTCGTCAAATTTGCATAGGAAGGCAGCTGATCTCTTTCTACAGATAATTGCTACGGTCACCGACATTCATTGTCACTGCCAACAGTTAAAAATATAAAAAAGAATTTAACAAGTCAAGAGGATCGACTTCATTACCCCATATGGCTCGATCTCTTTCCGCACGGCGCACATAATAGCACAAAGCTTGGACTCCGTAGCTCCAGCGATGACCTTCCCTGGAATATCCGAGAAAATTGCACTCGTGAACAGATCAACATAGAATGGAATCGAACCCACGATCTTCGGAGCTCGCGGTGGGTGGGAGGAGCTACTTCGCCACGGAAACTCCCTGCCAAAAATTAAAACAGGAAATCAATTGGGGAATCCTTTGAGGCCACCAAGACAGTTCATAAACAAACATACATAGTACAGTTAGGCGCTTACAGAAGGAGAAGAAGGAAGCAGAGACTACAGGACGCACTAGACAACATACAATTTAAAAGTTATAGTTATCGACAGGGATGTTATGTTGTCTAGTGCGTCCTCTAGTCTCTGCTTCCTTCTTCACCTTCTATGAGCGTCTAATAATACTATTATGTTTGTATATGAACTGCCAAAAGTTAAAGCGATGATAGTCTTCCTTATTTATATTTTACCCCATTTGGTTGTTTCGGGATCTAAAGTTTGATGATTGATCACAACCCACTACTTGACAGATGCCTATTAAACTAGAACAGTCGGACAAAGTATGCCTAGTATCATGTGGGCAGAGTTCTGCACAGCACAAACTACAGGATAATACACTATACTTTACCATCATGTTTTCATACGTTTCATAACGTTTCTTTGAGTGTACCACGTGTGGCCATGTTGTTAACATTACACCGCACTGGGCGCCTTTAATTTGCCAGAACTCCAACACCCATGTTATGAGGCAGTGTGGATGCTAGAACCCTATTGTTGAGAATTTCCAGCTATTTCCGCTGGAAATCAAACCAACAGGTACTGTGCATTAAGCACTGCGTTATCACAGCCTGTGCTATGGGAATGTTCTTTAGGATACACATGTGGGTGCTTCTTCTGCATTTTAAAACTTTCTGTCAATGACTCGGTACTCCAAGGAAAGGCCAGACGGACACATAATAGGTAACATTTCCTTCCTAGAAAGTACATGTCTTTGATTAAATATAACGAGGGTCTCCCCGGTGAAGTGGCTAGGCTGCCTGGCTTTCGCTCCGGAGGTTGTGGGTTCGCTTCCACACTCCGTCATTCGCTCCTCGAATGCAGTTTTCTCGGAGACTCCTGGAGGTAATCACTGGTGCTACAGAGTTCATGCTCTGTGCGATGCTTTCCGCTCTGTGGAAAGAAACCGAGCCATATGGGAATAAACCCAGTGCAATGAAGTCGATATTTTCCCCTTTAAACGCCCTTTTAAAAATGTATTATTATTATAACAGACTGGCCAACAACGCTCATGGCGAAGGAGTTACGAATACAATTCATAATCCGGGATCCCGTGCTAAACACATCGCCTTGCCTTGGTTCCCATACAAAGGTATGAGTGTCGGTCGTTCAGAAAGCTATTGCAAACTACTGAACGCAAACTTGCCAAGAGATCACAAATAGCCAACAAATGGAGTTGAATGCCACGTCCTGTAGCGGATATGAAACTTTAAAGAAAAGAATGTTGGGTTGATACGACACGTTCTTCTGACAACTTTCACTCCCGATCATCCAGGACTAACACTACAGCTGTCACACTGGACTAGTATTTACACAGGCACTGCTGCTGGAACAGACACCTGGTCTTATTTACCCAAGCGGCTTATCAGATACATCACTGAATAGTTTCGCAGCCATCCTACCGGACCTGTTGTCTCGTGCGTGTTCAGCTGAAACAGCGTATCGCACGAATTCCACCTCACAGCTGGATGCTGCATAGAACTAGGGATGGACTTGGGGGTCTGGTTGACTCTACACAAATAGGAAGTTGGGGGAGGCTATAATTCCCACTGAAGTCCACTCCCTAGCTGGATCTATAGCCACCAAGCTCAAGGACCCACAAACATCCAACCTTACCATATCAGAGTTAAGTGTATTATGAGTTGCTTCGTGCAGGAATAAACTCTTCGAAGTGTTTAATAACTAAGTCTGTGATTCCAAGTCCTCTTATGTGTTATCGTTTCATAACCCAGTCTGTGATTCCAAGCCCTCTGAAGTGTTATCGTTTCCAGTTCAAGCCTTGCAATATTAGTTACGTTTGTTACACGTTCGCGTCTTCGCTGTGTAGTGAGTTTGTGTTTGTATGTGGGTTGAATGTGTCCATGATTTTATATTATTTCCCGAATTGACAGGACATGTTTCAGATTGATACCAGGCACTTGATGTTGCATTTGAGAAGACAGTTTTATTTTATGAGTAATTACCATTACTTCTGGGTTTCGTTTATTCAAACTAAATCATTCAATCAAACAATGCATACATCAATCAATGAATTAATTAACAAACCAACCAACCATTCAATGAACAGACAATTAATAATATAATCAAGACATCAATCAATCAGTTCACGCAACAAAGCAGTCAGTCAGTTAAACAAATCGAATGTTTTATCTGATTCGGAACATGATCCAGAGTTAAAGGACAATAAGTAAAGGGCTGTTTTATACGAGTTAATGCGTATTGGGTACAAGGTGCTAGCCCCAGATTTGTACAGGCCAATCGGAATTTCATGGGTAATGTGGTCACTATCACATCGGCCGCATTTACTACCCAAGACACATTCAGGGACCCGTTTTATTCTGGGTCAAACTGGCAGAAGAAAAGTAGGCCGACCACGTAAACGATGGGCAGAGGGAATAGCAGAGTCCATGGGAATCTCGATATATGAAGTATATAAACGGGCACTCTCCCGCTCTTTATGCTTCACCTGGACACCGCAAGGTACAAGAGGAGCAAGATGGGATTAAATGAGATGAGACTGGCAGCCCAGGTCAAGTAAAAATATTTGTCTCGATATGGATTATACCACATGATTACCGTGACGGTAGGTACGGAATCCAGTGGCTCAGTGAAAGCGAGTGTTGTGCCCGGGTTACCCATGTGGAACCCTCCCTGCCAGGACCGATCTGTGGAGGGTGGCCTAGTCAAGACTTCTATTGAGTGAAAACTGTTAACGTTGGCCAGCACTCTGGCCAAGGGGTTACAGACGCAATTCGTTATCCCGCATACCGCGTTCGAAACACAGCTGCCGTCATTATGGAAGCAGACAGCTTTGCATTGGTTTTCATAAAATGATATTGTTGCGTATCGTTCAGAAAGCAGCGGCAAACTACTGAACGTAGACTTGCCAAGAAATTACAAACAGCCAAATATGCTAGTGTTGATTACGACATCCTGTAAAGGATATGCAATTAGCTTTTTAACTGTTAAAGTAAACAAAGTTGTATGTTCTTAAAAGCATACTTTTAGGTCCATAAAATCGGCTTCCCGGGTATCTGGACAGGCAATACAATCAGCACTGTGCCAAACACAGTAAGTTGTAGTCTGCCGTCAATGAAATGCCTAAAATCTATGGGCGGAAACATTATCACAAAACAAACAAACAAACAACCAACCAACCAACCAACCACCCACCCACCCACCCACCCACCCACCCACCCACCCACCCACCAACCAACCAACCAACAAACAAACAATCAAACAAGCAAACAAGTCTTGAAGAAGTTTCCTGCTACGAGTCTGTAATGTGATAGCGCCATCACATTCTGTAGGCCTGGACGCACGGAGGAATAAGCGGCCAGTCTTTCCCTCATGTTCGCAGGCGATTAGTCCCGGCTTCGAACCCTCGTCTCTTATCGCGTCAGTGACATTATCAGAACAGTCCGCTATCAAATTTATTAACGCGTCCGCAGAAATCCCCAACCATGGCCTAATCCTAGCCATTCCGCGTGTACTATGCTGTACCATGATCTAATGACATCGTAACATTGATTTCCCCACGTGAGAAATTACCGAACCCGTCCACCGCTTATAACTGAATTTCGATATTGGAGAGGGGAAATAGCACTCAGCAACACAATCCTCGCGAAGATAATACTTTGGTGCTGGGTGAGAAGATTATCTCTACTCTAATCTCACTCTATAGATCCAAGCGCTGGGAGGACTGAGCATTAAAACATTGGACTTAATGTTACAACTCACAGATGAGTCACAACCAGTCAACCAACAAGCCAGCCCACCACCAAGTCAGCCAACCAGCCAGCCAGCCAATGTCAACCACCTGTAAATTTCTAGAGAAATCTCTGATACCCATTTAACAAGACTGGGTCGACCGTAGGTTCGCATTGATTATAGCAAACTGAAGATGGCCTCTCTTTCTGTTAAGTATCCAAGAAACATTCAACAATAAGAAAAAGACAAACAGCTTTCTTTGGTCATGTGATGAGGAGAGAGACATTGAATAACATCGTGACAAATGGAAAGATCGAGGTGTAGAGAGGCAGAGGCAGACCAAGAGAAATGATGCTGGATGGATTGAGACAATGATCAGCAGTTGATTCAGAAAACCAATGACCGAGATCTGTGGAGAGTCATGAACGCCTACACCAGTTGGCATGGTACTTGATAATAATGCTGAGCCAAGAAAATGACAAAACGAGTAAATGAGAAGGCAATAAGTCATTTCAAGGTGAATAAGTCGATATAAACATGTATCTGTTTTACTTATATATACCATGTTGTACATCCTTTCTTAAAGCTCTTCTATCTGTTTCACTTCTTGTATATGTTATATTGTACACATTTCTTAAAATTCTGGTTTCTGCAGGTGAGACTTCGCCTCGGCCTGTATCAGGTCTATTTACAAGACTGGCTGGCCTTGTTTCCTAGGGATCAGGTACTTGTGGTACGACTGGAAGACTATTCAGCTGAACCACTGACAGTTATACAGAAGGCGCACAAGTTTCTGCAGCTCAGTAAGTTAACCGTGGGCCGTAGTATTTCGATCGGTTTATAAATTATTCATTCACTTCCATCACTACCCTCGTATATAGTTAAAAAAGTTAGTTGCACATTATTTACAGTACGTCGCAGTCAACCCTAGCATTTGTTTTTCTGTTCGTGATTTCTTGGCAAGTGTACGTACAGTAGTTTGCATTGCTTTCTGAACAACCGACACTCATAACTTTGAATGGGAAACCAACACAATGCTGCCTGCTTCCAAATTGCCCGCATCTGTGTTTCGAACGCAGTATGCGGTATTACGAATTGTATTCGTAACCTCGACGGCACAGAACCGGTCTTAGATATTAATGAATAGCTAAACGATAATTGTCCACTCCCCTTTAATTGTGAAAAGACGCTAACAGAATGTTGTTGTTTTTGTAAAGTGCATTTTACGATTAGCTTCTCAGTTTAGTGCATTTTACGATTAGGTAGGCCAACTTTATTTATACGCCAACTGTGGTACCACGTCGTTCGATTTCATATTTGTACCACCTGCAGGACACCCACGGCGGCGTCAGCAACAATACTGCCGAGTTATAAGACAAGGACACCGTGTTCTGTCACTCATTAACCTTGTTCTATCTCCATCTGTATAAACTACCGCACACATGTACGTAGTTTAAATTAAAACTATTAGCTCATTTCCAGTAAGTTCTGAGAAGATTAAGCAAAGTTTAAAAACAATAACATACCTGGAAACATTTCTTTCTTAAAAATACCCACTTTAAGCCGACCTATCCGCGCATGTGTTGGAGAAATAGAATACCTACATATCTTATGTGTAACAGAAATCAACATATCTGTGCCCAGAGAAAATGTTTTCTGAAATTTTGATTTAAGCCATGTTGGCACAATTATGTAATGGGTATGTTATCGGCCATTTTTGGGGGGTTATTATCCGAGAAATCTGAGAATCCTATATTAATACACAAGTGAGGGAGTCTCCGTGGGGAAGTAATCAAGCCGCCTGTCTCGCGCTCCGAAGGTTGTGGGTTGGATTCTGGGCTACGTCTATCGGCTCAGGAGTGCATTTTTTAGGAGACTCCTGTGGTTCGAATCGCATCGGTACCTTACGGGGTATGCGAGCCGGCCGCTCAGAAAGCAATGGCAAACTACTGAGCGTAATCTTGCCAAGAAATCAACATACAGCTGAAAGATGCTGGTGTTGACAGCGATGTCCTGTAAAGGATATGCAAAAAAAATGTGGGTCGTCGCTGGAGCTAAGGAGTTTCTGCATTGTGCGGCTTTCAGCAGGCCGCCTCGCTTCTTTCCTCTACTTCTATGAAGTAGAGGAAAGAAGCAAGGTGGCCAAGCAATACATGTGTTTTTATTTATAAAGAAGAATAGCCAAACAACAGAGATCTGTTCTGTTAGTGGGCTATACGCTGAGGTAAGTGCTTAGAGGAGATTTGAGCGTTTATGGAGTAATATTTCCATGTACAAAGTGGGTCATCTGTTAACTAACCAATTATTAGAACGTGGACATTCTCGTATACACGCAAGGGGATCCTGGCAAGGCCTGCGAGCCTAATGAGCTCCTATTGGTGTAATCCAATGGTGAAGTCGGACACAAAAGGAGAGTTTTACAATTTGATTGAGAAGATAGCTGAATCCAGTCACTCAACAATTCACCCAGCAAACTAACCAATCAACCTACAAACAAATCACCCAATCAACAAATCAACCAACCGATCGACATACCCACTATCGACCGACCAGCCAGCCAAATAACCAACAAACCAACTAACAGATCAATCAATCAATCAATCAATCAATCAATCAATCAATCAATCAATCACTCAATCAATCAATCAGTCAGGCAGTCAGTTAGTCTGTGAGTCATGCAGTCGGCTAGTCATTAAAGATAATTTACAGCCTACAGTTTCATATTCTGCATAACATGATTATTCTTTGAGGTAGTTAGCATTTAGAATCTATAGAGATCAGTTAACAAAGCTAAATTCCACTACTCCAAACTTTGAGAGCTCAAAGAAATTTTTTTTTTAATAGAACAGTGGTTCTCAACCGGTGGGGAATACCCCCCAGGGGGGAATTTTAGGGTTTCTAAAGGGGGGGGGGGAATTAAGATTATTTCAAGATCTCGTTAATACAAGAACCGATCACTTGATATTGTTTTTCTCTCCATACTTTACGGTTCTGTACTTCTCGCACTTCTGAAATTCGTTTTATAATGTAAGTAGACCTGCAAATCACGTTTCATGTAGACGTCTAGACTTGTTCTAGTATGTGTTATTAAATTTAGCTTCCATTTTTACGTATAATATGCACGGGCGGGGGAAATACGAAAAAAGGTGGGAGGGGGATGACATTCTGAACATATGGTGAAAGGGTGCATGGGCCAAAAAAAAAAAGGTTGAGAACCACTGGTATAGAATAATCAGGAACGGGCCTAATTCGTGTGGCAGCCTTGGTAACACAGTGACTAGACGCTCACCGCCGGCCCAGTGGTCATCGGGGCGACATTTTAAATTGATTTGAGCTCCGAGATGGATCCACACTCAAATGTGTACCAGGAAATATTCTGGGAAGTAAAGGCGCTTGGTGTGATATTGACCATTTCATACATCGAGTATCGAATGCTCTATACAAATATTGGGCTGGCATCGTATACCCAATACGGTTGAATGACTTTGTTTTTACTAACTTGTACTATCATTCGCACTCCACCATCAGTATTTCCCAATTTCTTTTTTTTTCTTTTTCATATCCTTTTTTTTAACAGGACATCGCTGTCAACACCAGCATTTTACTGCTGTTGTTGATATCATGGCAAGTTTACGTTCAGTAGCTTGCCATTTCTGTCTGAACCACCGGCTTCCATACAAATTCGTTAAAACCCAGCGCGACACGGTCTGTTGCCAAATCGGTCGTAGCTGTGTTTCGAACGCAGGCAAGCGGAATTACGAACCGCGTCCGTAACGCCTGGGCCACGGAGGTCGGCAGTATTTCCCATAGGGAAATGATATCTCAGAGTTTGTTAAGTGCCTTCATCTGTAATATTAGAATAAAGTGCAAGGCAAGCCAACCAGGAATTGACAGAATCAGAGTTATCTCCTCGCCAAGTTTCATGGTTGCTGATTCAGATTTGAGCTGAAATCCCCTGTGATAATGTTAACGTATGTTCAAACGCACATAATTTTTCTACCCTTGAAATTCATATTTTTTTTTTACTTCTTCTTTTGCGTTCGTCTTTTGCGGAATGCTGTTTTAGGCGTAATTGCGATGTGCCTGTTTACAGCAGAGCTGCGATATTTGCACCGTTCGGTCGACACATCTAACTTCTTCTTGTATGTGTTGGCCTGGTTACCTTTCCGGCTGAAATTCATATTTTAAAATGATCTTTTTGCCGTTCATCTCAATGCATTCTGCGAAGGTTCATATGTGTTTTCATTTCTCTTGCATATGAATAAAACTTTCTTTGCTTTCAGTACTAAGTTTATTTCTGCATTTCTTTCAGACACTTCCTTCGTTTCTGCTTTCCTTTGCTTGCTTTTTCTGCTAATCTTTTGTTTTCAAAACCCCCTTTGTTTGTTTGTTTGCGTTTTCTTCCACTTATGCTGTTAGGCGTCGTGGGGAGGGGTAATTAAAGTTCCAGCGCTTGTGACTAGCGCCTTTTCCTTCAATTCCCTCCATGAATCTTGAGCAGAATTTTAAGAGCACGTAAAATCCCTACCGGTTTGCTAGACCAGTCGTAGGCTCCTTACCTACTTAACCCTTGTATATTTCCTACCACCACCAAGTCACATCCACTGGTCGCCTACTGGCAAGCTTCGAGCTTAGCCAGGTAGGACTGACCGGCCGACATTGAAACTTGCTCTCAAAATGTATTCATGTGCCCTCAAAAAGTGTACTCATTCCAATTACGAGGCCTCTATAGAGTGCTCAATGTGTTCTGCCCCCCCCCCCCCTCTTAACCACTCTAATACCTACCTACCCACCTACCTACCTGTCCGTCCGTCCGTCTGCTAGCTGCCTGTGTGTTTCTTTATCTGTCTCTCTTTGTGGTACTCGTATACGTGTATGAACGCTTACTTCCTGTTATCATTTTTTTTCTCCATCTCGCAACAATTACGTGCTTTTCGTGTGCAATTAAATTTGAGTGGCAATAATTAGAAACACACATTTTGCCGCCTTGCTGACCTTAAAGCAAACAAACTAGAATGTTCCCTACACCGCTGGCGAGAAATAGTATCAACATCGGGCGTGCTTTCTCCCGCTGGCGGGAAATAGTATCACCACGGGCGATACAATGAACCCAACTTGTTTCCCAAGCCGGATATGTCATATTGACCTTGTTTGTGGTTGCCGGGAGCTTCTAGATAACATATCGGAAATGAAAAACTGGTTTCGTAAAACCGTTGCAAAGATTTCACTGTGTTTTGAAAATAGGAGACCATTGAAATCATCTCATGGCATGTTTTTTTTTTCTTCCTC
Organism: Cepaea hortensis; assembly: GCA_963921405.1. Lineage (NCBI taxonomy): Eukaryota > Metazoa > Mollusca > Gastropoda > Stylommatophora > Helicidae > Cepaea > Cepaea hortensis. Next base: position 81,658,719 of record OY992878.1, read on the forward strand.
GTTCACTTGCTTTGTACTCGAACGTAGTCAACACTGATATTTGCGTGTGAATTAGTTTTCCCTATTACCAGTTTTCCTCGCCAACCCACCCCGACTTCTTAGGTACTGGTAATTTACGTCGTCAAGTCAAGGCCGAGAAGTCAGCATTTAAGTCCAGCTGACCGGCATGGCGAAAGAACCATCTACCGTGGTCACCAAAGAAGGTTTAAGCGCGTGTGTTTTACCTTCGGCCACGTCGACTTCCAATAACGCGTGTTAGTAATTTCAATGGGAAGCGGCTGGCTGAGTGGCAAGAATGCCGGGTTCTCCCGTGGGAGATCCGGGTTCGAAACCTCGGTAGGGTGCGAATTTGTTTCTGTCGGAGTAGGGAGGAGATGAAAACTGAAAACCCAAGCTTGCACAAAAGAAGAAGCTTAAATGGCGACAGGGTCAACTTCATTGCACAGGGTTTATCCCATATGACCCAGTCTCTTTCCGCAGCGCGGAAAGCGTCGCACGAAGCACGAACTCCGTAGCTCCATCGAGCCCCGGTCTCCCGCGTGACAGGTGGCGATACTTACCACTATACTACCGATGACAGTGACCTACACAGTTTGCGGCGACTGCACTAGCCAGGCGGCCTTAATTCCGCAGACTCAAGACTCCTACATAGCAAGATACTAAAGACAACAGATGACAGTAATCTCAGTAGCAAAAGATTTAGTTGCCCTATAGCAGAGACTGCGCTGGAGAGTGAAGTGTTAGGCCCTCACATATTCCAAGCACGATCAATGAGGTGGTGTGGCCAGTTCCTTTCCGCATCCTTTGCCTTTCCAGACATGTTTATGAGGCTGTGCGAACCACAGAGCGTTACTGGTTATAAAAACATAACCATTCATTTGATCGAGGTTGAATCCTGAGCACTGTCTTGACTGACATCGCGGCAGCCCACTACAATGGTTTGTTTACTATACACATTCTGGTGTGGGTAGGTTTTCTTAATTGCTGATTTCTAGCAGAACTGTGAGCCTATTAGGTTTACTCTGTGGGATTATCAACTGTTGAGAGAGCTCTGTCATATCATCCTTCTCGCCACACCTTATTTTATTTGTAATCTTCGAAAACAAATATAAGACTAATTCCTATATATACATTTGCAACCTACATGAACACTATCTCAGTATGTACTATATGCCCCCTTAATAATAATAATAATAATAATAATAATAATAATAATAATAATAATAATAATACTTCTATGGCTGTCTATCAATACCTGTTAATGTATCACCTAAGACTAAATTGGCAGGACAAAAATACACAAGGAATCATGGCAATAAAAAGCACACTGCAAATGCGACTAGACATGGGAAACTACAGAGGATGTGTTCCCTATCTTTCATCTACCA
>OY992878.1:81660306-81795306 GCA_963921405.1 Cepaea hortensis
GTTCTGTCGTCCAGCTCCTCCTAATCTGAATACGTCCGTCTCTGTCTGTTCTCTCACACACTGCCCCGTTCTCTCTCTCCACTCCTCCCCAGTCACGTGGCTCTGACCACGGGCTTCTTGGCCTGACCTCCAGTAAGTCAAGCCGTGGCGTCTCCGTACTGCGTCGTACCCTGCTGTCCTTGACCCCGGCTAAAGTCTGTGGTCAATTGTGACCTGTCTTAAGTCACTTCTATTAACTAGCTGTCACACTATCACTTCTTACATACACAGGACCCTGACAGGAAGGAAATGTCTTAAAGAATGATATACACACAAAGACACACACAAGGAGAGGAGAGAGATGCGAACGAACTTTATTTTCAAAGGGTCACAAATTGGGCACGCAGGCCCCGTCTTACATTCGGTCCATCCAATCACTCATATTTTGCTCATCAATTGTGAATGTTACATTCACATAGGAAAAAAAAAAACATTGTGAAATTAACGTTGTAACATAAACAGTGCATATTACCACGAGAGACGTGTGAGAGAGAGAGAGAGAGAGAGAGGAGAGAGAGAGAGAGAGAGAGGAGAGAGAGAGAAGAGAGAGAGAGAGAGGCTCCAAAATGATATCGAAAAAGTGTACTTCTGCCGAGCTGTTGCCGAAGTTCGAATAAAAACACAAAATATTACGGAGAAGCTCGACGAGTGGGAGTTAAAACGTACAAAGACACGGGTGAAATTTCTACCCAAATCTGTATCAACGGAACAACAAAATATAAACACTAAAATACCGGGTGTTTTGTAAAGTCTCACTACACTTTCTATGTAGAACAAATTTGAAAAAAAAATGAAGTACATGATGTCATAAAAAAATTTGATCCACAGTCCATCGTGAACTTAAATGCAGGGAATGGCTGTCGTCTGCTGGAGTAAATCTCCCCCCCCCCCCCCCCCACCACCACCACTATATACAGAATGATTTTATCAACGGAAGAGAGAATGGTTTCAGATGTGTTCTACATATAAAGTTTAGTGAGAATTTACAAATCCTGTATAAAGACGGACCCAAGGAAGGTTAACCCGGTCAACAAATGCCCGCAGAAGTAAAATGTGTCGGCCAAAAGGCACAAATACGCAGCTCTGCTATAAACAGCCACAACGCAATTACGTCCGAGTGAGAGTCGAATGTCCTTCGAAACACCCGAGAAGGTTAGCCCGGTCAAAAAAAAGTCCGCAGGGGTCGGGTGTGTCGGCCTAAGAGCGCATTTATCGCAGCTTTGCTGTAAACAGTCTCAACGCAATCAGTCCGAAAAAACTCCGGATGAACGCAGAAGAAGAAGAAGAAGAAGAAGAAGAAGAAGAAGAAGAAGAAGAAGAAGAAGACGAAGAAGAAGAAGAAGAAGAAGAAGAAGAAGAAGAAGAAGAAGAAGAAGAAGAAGAAGAAGAAGAAGAAGAAGAAGAAGAAGAAGAAGAAGAAGAAGAAGAAGAAGAAAGACGGACAAAACACAGGCATACTCACTTGGACACCATTGGGAGAATACGTTTTCCCTCTCCCGAGCTCCTTCGTCATAATCTGAGCTTTTATTCGGACACGCAGTGGATGTGTAATCTTGGCGGATTTGTTCTTGGCACGTCACCGTCATATAGCAAGCTCTTAGCAGAACGTCACACTCACCACACTTTGCTAGAAAGACTCTCGATTCTTCGCCAGTTCTCTTGCCTAATGTTCATGGCCTCATGTTTTGCACATGAATGTTCATGTCTAGGATGCACTACACTCGGCTTGTGTTGAGGACATGTTTTCGTATTTCTTACTTCTCGGATTATTATTACTGCCAGCTGAATTCAACTATCATGGTGTTCTTTTATATCAATGTGCTCGTTGTAAATCTGTTGATGTGGTTAAATAGATTTTAGATTAATAAAAGTGTTGGTTATCACAAAAATGCGTGTTGTATACAATATTCATTTCAAGTGATAGTTGAACACTAATAAATTTAGACCAATCAAGTGCACGAAGCGTCTCAGAACCAACCAACCACTACATGGGACTTCAAATTGCCCGCGGCGGTCTAGAGTTACAATGTGATTGCTGCATTCTCCAAGCTTAGATCTTCATAACATAATGCAATAATGTCAGGTGAAGGAGATGACTCTATATTGGCGGTGACTGGTGAAAGGACTCGTTCCGGTTTACGATCGGCTGTCAATAAAACTTACACACTAAACACGGATAGGACGGTCAAAAACAAGCTATACAGGTGTTTGAATCCCGCTGGCCTAGTCGTCAAACACACCAACTCATGCCAATGTGTCACGGTGCCATTCAACAGCAGACTCCATTATGAGGCATTCTGAACTTGTCTACTTAACTACTACAAGCTTGAATTAATTGAACCCAGAAAAGACACGCGCGCGGCCCATGTTGAAGACCTGATTACGACGCCAGTGATTACGATCCATTTGTATTACACGAAAAATAAATTGATGGCAAAGGGAAATGTTGAAAACATTATTTCTTAGTTACAACTAGATTTTGTTGAGCATGAAAACTCGATACAGATATTCACCGAATCTACACAGCTCGTAACCAGAGCTGTAGATAGCACACCGGCTAACAATATTCTTCAATAAATTCATACGACGAGTGCACAGGACAACATCAACACGAGGCCTGCCAACCCACTATTGCTCTTGGCCATTGAATACCCAATGGAACGCCTCCAAAACAACATAGAACCCAACGTGGATGTTGTTGAAGAATTACCTGCCTTAGATAACAATAGCATCTTAACTACCAATGGACATTCGTGTGACTGTTAACGGTGCATTGGAGAATTAGAACAATCACAAAAGTCGCTCACTGTCACTGTTTCAACCAACACTGAAGCTAACAGCAAGACCGTCTGTGAGTAAAATTCTCTAGAGGCTGAAGCTTCGCTGCTGCGAGAGGGAAAATTTGATAATGAGAAAAACAGTTAAAACTCTACAGAATGTGTCCTCCACCGACCCAGCCGAACGAGCGTGTAATTCCCAAGCAACTGTTTCATCGTTGGAGAATCTTGAACCTTGGTCCCAACCAAAACAGATAACTACTATGAAAACACCTCACCGCGCAGAGGAAGATAAACAACAACAAACACCTCAACGCGCAGAGATAGATAAACAACAACAAGCAGTCTACCCCATTGACGTCAAAATAAGCAATAGGTTCGAAGTGATTCAAGAAAAATCATCAGAAAACGTACAGTGCCATAACACGCTGCAAACGGACAACACATGCCTACAAGAAACACAGGGAAAACCACATGGAGACATAAAGACTGCTAATATTTCTCTATGGATGAAACAACGGACGAGGCGTGCTGACAACCAACATGTACAGACAGCACGACCTGACTGTACAAACATTGTACTAGGCGATACTTTAATGAAAGGCCTATACAATGACCGGATGGCCACTTCAGACAAAGGCATTGTTTCCATAATCTCACTGCCTGGGGCTGGTTTTGACCGGCTAACAGACAAGATTAGCAGGTTGGCTGTAAATCATAACGTTAGAAAGGCAAGCGTACACATTGGTATTAACGACACCATGAACAACAACAAATCACAGGGTCTCAACTGCTGGCACTCTTGAACGGATTATGTCACACTTTTTCTAACTCGTCTATTTTCTTCTCCTCCACCATATCATTGAATTATCGATTCCAGCGTCGTCTAGCTCACATAAATAACAACATATTGCAGAGGTTTTGTTCTCACAACAACATACAGTTCATTAACAACCCACCGTTCTTCACTTCACACGCTGGTGCACAAAAAAGAGTCTTCATAAAGATCAAATACATTTGTCTACATTGGGTACCAGCCAAAAATATCAAATACCCAGAACGGACACAACATACATCCAATACAGAATCGCGTCGGACACTTTTAGCTACATCATCTGAAACGCAAGCCAGACGACATACTCCCGCCACATCAAGTATAAATAGGCCAGAAGTGCGCAGACCACCCATGACCACTGCACCTGAAATCCAAGCCAGACGGAACACTTCCAACACACTAAGTCGTTCAATGCGTCCTCTTTCACATAGGAGAGTAATAATTATGAAGATATGTTTCCTCTTCTCCCCGGCAATGAATCAACCAACTTTCAGCAACAACAACAACATGGCACTACAACCTCCTGTTAGCCACTGTCAGAAGTCGGGGTGCCCCACCGGCTAGATGAAAGTATTTTTCACTGGCGAGCAACCCCAAATAGTCAGAAACTGACTAGGGACAAAAACTATATGGCTGAACTATAGATTAAGACCTGAATATCCAACGTACAGCTCCAAGTGGCTCGTTACAAAATGAAATGAACTGTGCTTAATATTCGCCAAGGAATGGGAAAGAGAAGGTTAGCTAAGATAGATGTTTAAGTCTAAATATATTATTATAGACGACTATCTCAGTACAGGTTTTTCTCCCTGACTGCTCCCTTCCTTGGTGTCTAAGTGAACCCCCACCAATGTACACAACAACACGTATGCACAATTGGAATTAAAATATAACGAGAGAACTATGAGTTACAATACTACAACATTTATTTACTAATCATATTACACATGTAAGGTTTTTCCAGACGATGATGGATGCGTATGAGTTTCTGTACTACAGTAATCATGAAAGTGAAATGATTAATATACAATACGTAACTCTGAATCCTGTCTGGATCAGTGAGAGATCAGCAACTCTCGAGTGGAAACCAAAAAAAGAAACAGCTTGCCGGTATTCTGACGATCCTGTCAGTCCTGACACTCCTAGTCAGTAGTCTCTAGTCTTGAGATCTATAACATAGGTGCTCCTTGTGAGAGCTTGAAAGAAAGTCAAGAATGTGTTATATCAGTTCTACATCAGCGCAATCCTAATTAAAACATATCATAACACAAACGTATACAATGACCAGTCTGGCCAAGTTTATCTTTCAGCTCTACTGCGTTCACCATCCTCCTTCTCCCTACTGTCTTTAGTCTGGGACGGGCTTTTCAATTGTCTCACACGCCTTTAATTATTACATTTCTGCCGCCCCATGACCATGTCGCTAATACAGAAATTCTGTGTCGTACAGCCGCTCCGTCCCAAGTTGGTTTAGCAGCTCACAGGATTGGTAATGGTATTATAATGCCGGGTCATCCGGGCTTACAAGCCGTGACCAGTAGCTGTGCCAGGTTCCCATGCATTACCGTGGACGCACGCCCACAATACACTGAGAAAGTTTAGCACCATATACCCCATAACACTTGTGGGTAATGTCTGTACCATTACACATCTGCTACAAATGCAATCGATGGTTAGTGTGCCAATGCGCACACCATAATATAACCCTTCATATTGGTAGGCTTGCATATGACAAATCAATATACCAAACATGAAATACCCATAAAACATTAATTAAACTAGACATATTATGATACTTTAACATAATAGCATAATGCACTAGTTAAGTTTGTATGTATACGAAATGAGACGTATACACACAAAAAGAATATGTACGAAGCATATTCCTAGCATCGTATATTCATATGAAATTACACATACATACATCCAACCTATCCATAAACATTATATTACTTCAAGATGGACATCTAATGATACTCAACATAATAGCATCAGGCATTATTAATGAGTACTAATATTGTATAGCTACAAAATGAGATATACAACAAGTCTAATTGAAGTGACCACACAGACCAGCCATATTTGCTGAGCTGCCCGGTTTAATCACCACTTAGTTACTGCTGTTGTAAGAATTAAATAAATAGTCAGTTGACTATAATCTGTACAACAAATGCACACACCAAAAGGCAACTAGGATAGTGTACAAAGAAATGCCAAGCATCTACCAAGATACCTAAAAGTATACCCAGACAAGATCTGTCTCACATAAGGCAGCACTCAAAGCAATCCGATATTGAACACAGAACTCAGAAAGAACACTCAAGTAACCTATGACAATGATAGTTCTTGCAATAACCTAGATCAGACATAGACTGAAAATCAGTAACTAAGAAATAACTTTTGTAGTGAAATCTAACATAATAATCATGCATATGACTACAAACATTGAGCTGGCTGCCTACCTGTTCTGAAGTCAGACTTAATCTAAAGGGAAAAAGTCGAGCAGGGGTTTTTATACCTAGCCTAGCAGTAGACACTTATCTCCCAGGAATTCCATTCATAAATTCTTCTTATCTCCCCCTGGCGTTAATTGCAATTATCTCCAAGTCTGTTCAGTCATAAAAATTCTTTCTGCATGCACACTAGCCTTCACACCTGTGGGTCTGACAATTATTAGCCCCCTAAGTCTTATCAGTGATTTCACACCTTGCGCCTCTAGTCTCTACCAGATGGGGTCAGCCATCGCGGTTGGGCGATTTCCTAGCTATTCTTATCAGGTGTCATGTCAAGGGAACAATTAGGTGCTCAAGGCCAACAGTCAGTTTACAACTCTGTTGGTAAACCAGGTTTGCTTGCGTCATGCCTGGTTGGTTTTAATTACTATTCAGTCCCCTGAGTCTGCCCTCCCGTCTGGCTGGATTGATAACCTCTGGGGGTGACCGGTACTGGTGTCAAATTAACTTCCCAAATAGAAAGCCATTCCTGGTGGTTTGTTTACTTGCAGGTTTTGCAAGCTTACGTCAAGACAGTATAGCCTTGAATATAGAGAAAACAGTTTTGTTCGTCTGTTGATCCTCTACATGGCCCATCAAAAGTGAACCGAAAATTGTTCTGGGAAGTAAAGGCTGCAAATTCGTGACAGCCACCAACCAGAGCCTGTAGTTGGTAGTCATTACATGCCCATGGAACATCAATAGTATCCATTTCATTGTAACCCAGAGTGGTTACACCTCACAAGTTTTAGCACTGCTACAGTTCGTCAAGCTCTTATGATGTCGCTGTACCAACGACCAACACAACTTGGTATTTACTAGAAATTTAGCACAAAGTTACACTGAATCTCTGTACAAGAAAGAGCCTCTCCTGGAACGTTTACTTGCATATTTGGTTATTGCTTGATCTAGTAACGTATTAGGTTATACGTAACTATAAACATTGACTTGCTTTGACTTTACATTAATTGATAGTACTTAGCTGTATATCTTTTATAATACTTTAAATTGTGTTTTTACTGTGAGTGAAGGGGTCTTCACTGCTCTTCCGTAATGATCTGTGCACGTATGTTTATACATTGGCATAAATATTAATGCTTCTCTGCACTTTAGAGTGTTTATTGTAATAAGGGGTATTCATTTTGTGTTTTTTAAACTAATGATTACGCATTGTTGAAATGTCTAATAAGTATGAACACTGGCTTAGTAATGATGGGCTCAGAGTCTTGGATCTAAGTATCTGCCATCTATTAGGGAAGCTGCCCTAACTATCGCTTATACTTAATCAAAATTTTCATATGCTCAGCGTTAGTGAAAGTCGATTAAATGGTAACATCTCAGATGATGACATCACTATCAGAGGCTTTAAAGTTATTAGAAGAGATTCTTATCAGAAACAAGAGACGGGTATTGCAGTTTATAATTTAATTCGCTTAACGTCCACCGCAGGCTAGATTTTGAAGCCTGTGAGATTGAGTGTGTATGGCTCGGGGTTAAACTTCAAAATCGCATACCCTTAGTAGTTAGCAATCTTTATCGAAACCCCAGTGCAGGAAACATATGGTATGAAAAATTCACCACTATGATGGATGCAGTCTTTAGTAATGCGAGAGAAATCATACTGCTAGGAAACTTCAACATAGACACTAACAAATCAAACAAAACATGGGAAAACATAACAGAGTTCATATAACTGCCAAGAGTTAGTCAAACAAGCCACTATGATAACAAAATCACCTGCAACACTTATAGATCACATTTATACTACATGTGCTGACAACATCATAGAATGTACTGTACCTATTAATGGAATGAGCGATCACTACCCAGTATGTTGCACGTGGTAGAAAAGAGGTACCAACACTCCGAAATATTGGAAACAACATGCTGCCATCAGAATTAATAACGATGTAGGTCACCATCAGCCTATTAAAAAGGGTGTGAGACAGGGATGTGTAATGTCTCCAGATCTTTTTTACCTTTACAGTGAAAATATTTTCAGAAATATAGAAGATATGGAAGGAATCAACATTGGGGGACGATACATCAATAACATTAGATATGCAGATGATACAGTCTTGATTGCAGACAATGAACAGGACCTGCAAAATTTAGTAGATGACACACAGATTATGGTCGTCACTGGGAAGAAGTAAATACCACAATTTGATATACGAGTAAATGGGCATAATCTTAAGCAAGCGAATCGATACAGTTATCTCGGTCATAACATCTGATGGGAGATGCCTTGAAAACATTAGAATAAGAATTGCCATTGCGAAGGTAGCCTTTTGCAAGATAAAAAAAAACATACTGACCAATAAAAAGATATCAACTGAAACGAGAAAAATAGTGTTGAAGTGCTACATAGAACCTATACTATTGTATGAATGTGAAGCGTGGACAATAAGCAGTTGAGCTGAAAAACAGCTGATGGCTGTGGAAATGTGGTTTCTGGGGAAAATGCAAAGAATACCATGGACAGATGGGAAAAAAACAATGAACAAGTCATTCAAGAAACAAATGAAAATCGTAAACTGATTAGTAGAGACATTAGATATAGACAGTCAAAATTATTTGGGTATGTTATGAGAAGAAATGAATTGGAAAACTTGGTGAAGACTGGCAAGATCGAAGGGAAGAGACCAAGGGGAAGACCGAGAAGTAAATACTGGATGGTTTGGCCACGTGGCATGGTCGAGACAGGAACACAGAGCTGATCCACGACTCTGGTGATCGAGTGAGATGACAGAACATGACCACCCATGCTTATTAGCATGGCACATGATGGATGGATGGCTGGATGAATGGATAGATGGATGGAAAGATACTTACCCCGCCGCCGCCCGTCACGCGCTCTCTCTCTCCCCCCTCTATCTACTCTCTTTCTGTGTGTGTGTGTGTTACTATTGCTCCTTACCCCCTTTTTTTTTCTCCTTCTTATACATGACACATATTCGATGCCTGCTCTTATAATCGTTGAAAATGCAGACACTGGCATCCAACGGCACACATGTGCCACACGCCGTGACACATTAGAAGACTCCATAACTACATGTATGAATCATGTAATGGCCTCTTCGCGAATGTAGGTGAGAGGTTCCACATGAAACCTGTGCATTGAATCAACTGAAATGTTGAGGAGTTCTGCAGGAAGATTCCATTCGTGTATTCATATGCTTGTGAAGGATATGAAGGATGGAATCCCAACAACAAATTACTTATAATCAAAGATGAAATGGTTGCTCATAGTTCTGAAAGTGTGATCTCTGTCTGTCTGTCTGTCTGTCTGTCTGTCTGTCTGTCTGTCTGTCTGTCTGTCTGTCTGTCTGTCTGTCTGTCTGTCTTTCTGTCTGTCTGTCTGTCTGTCTGTCTCTTCTCTCTCTCTCTCTCTCTCTCTCTCTCTCTCTCTCTCTCTCTCTCTCTCTCTCTCTCTCTCACGCACGCACGCACGCACACACTCACAGACCCACTCTCTCTCGCACGCACATTAATGCACTTACACGCACAAAATACCACACGCTTCTGTTCTCACATTGCAAATTTCTTGCTTCCCTTTAAAATACTTTGTGAATGTTTGTTTTCCTGGTTTTTCTGTTCTGATGTCAAGTCTGTTTTCTCATCTCTCGGTTAGTGGTTATCATTCCCACATGTCTTATCTTACATCACAGTCGTATTCAGGCAGTGGTTTCATGACTCGCTGTTTGTTTACCCAGCTGCTTATTTATCTATTCTTGCATGTGTCATGTTATTTACCTTTGTGGGTATGAGCATTGCAGCATTACGTTTCACACTTGTAAAATGGCTGGTAATGTTTTTACTGCGCATTTATTAATCTGTCAGTGCCGATGTGTTACTATAATAGCACTTAGAAACATGTACTAATAATGTATACTGTGACAATTTCAATGGCGTTAGATATTTCCCAACAATTGATATTTGTGTGTATATTGTATATTCTCGCATATAATTTGCGTCCGATGTTAAGAATAATAGGCTAAATCAGTTTAAAGTACCTTTTTTCTTATTTTAACCAAGGGTCAGGAAAGGGCAGTGAGATTAAGAACTACTCTAACCAAGGCTCAAGTAGACATAGCGAATTAAAGCACTACTTAAACTAAGGTCGCCGGCTTCGTGGCTTAGAGGTTATGACTTTTCTCCGTAATCTCGTATACTCTCGTCGATGACGTGATGACGGTGAGAATCAGCAGTGGTTCGAATCGCATCGGTAACTTACGGGGTATGTGAGCCGGCCGCTCAGAAAGCAATGGCAAACTACTGAGCGTAATCTTGCCAAGAAATCAACGTACAGCTGAAAGATGCTGGCGTTGACAGCGATGTCCTGTAAAGGATATGCCAAAAAAAAAAAAAAAAAAAAAACTAAGGTCACGTAGAACCCCAGGTTGATTAAATACAACTCAAACTAAGGGTCAATTAGACACAGCGAAATAAAGAACTATTCAAACTAAGGGTAATTAAGAAATAGCGAGATAAAGAACTACTAAACCTAAGGTGGTAATCACGATCGCTAGCCTGCTTTTTGTGAAGTAAAAGCGCGGTGGATTACATTGATAATATTAAAATCAAGTGTTGATTAGTCATTAAAAAGTGCTAAACAAGGGCTACAGAAATATGCCAGAAATGCTTGGAGGTGTGTACAAAAAAGAGTTTATTATTTTTTTTCTGAAACTGAAAATATGCTCTGAATGTCAAGGTCGGCTCTGTGGCGAAGTGGTTACAAATGAAATTCGTAATCCCGCATACTGCGATCGAAACACTGCTGCGGGTGATTTTGGAAGCAAACCGCCTTGAGCTGGCTTCCATAGATGGTATGAGTGTCGGTCGTTCAGAAAGCAATGGCAAACTACTGAAAGTGAACTTACCAAGACATGATAAACAGCAAAAAAATGCAACTGTTGATTGCGTCGTCTGAAAGCATGTAAAGCGCCACTTACTTTTTAAAAAAAAATATGGTTGCATAGACATAGTCAAATAAAGACATTTTCAAAGTAAGTGAGATAGACACAGCCCCCCCCCCCCCATTTTTTTTTGCTCAAAGCACGGTAAGAAAGACAGCCACATAAAGAAATACCCAAAGCAAGACCAGATAGACACAGTCAAATAAAGAAATACTCAAAGCAAGATCAGACAGACACAATCAAATAAAGAAATACTCAAAGAAAGATCAGATAGACACAATCAAATAAAGAAATACACAAAGCAAGGTCACATAGACATGAAATGAAATAAAGAAATACTCAATTCAAGGTCAGATAGGCAGCCAAATAAAGAAATACTCAAAGCAAGGTGAGGTAGACACTGCCAAACAAAGAAATACGAAAAGCAAAATCAGATAGACACAACCAAGTGAAAAGCTAGTCAAAATAAGATCACTTTGACACAAGTAAATAAATAATTACTCAAAACTGAAGTAAGGTACAGGATCCTAATATACGCTTTAAGGCATATGGTGCTACATCCACATCTGTGTAGACCAAGTGGCACTCCAGGGGTGACATAGGCAATACCACACCGCCAAGACATTTCTTGATAACCATTTTATGCTGGGCCCACCTGGGGGTCGATGTAAATGTTCAAAATCCGTCTTAATGCGGATTCGAACGTATGACTACCGGGCCGGCAAGCGAGCATCTAACGACTAGACTACCACAGGTTCAACTGCATTAAAGCTATGGGGTAATTATTATGTGTGAATTTATCGTATGAATATACGCACGGTACAGGTGCGGGATTGTTGTTTATACCTTCACGCTGTGTACGTGCTTCGTGTAGTCCCCACTCCTGTATCCTGTCCCATCCTTACAAAACGGGGAATATGATGTTCCTGCTTTAATTTTTTTTTTTGGGTACCCCGCTGAGGTATGTAGAATATTACGTCTTTGATGCAGGGATGGTTCCTGTTAATCGTTTTATATTCACTCAACAAATTTCAAAAAGGGTTTCCCTCATTTCACAAGTTGCTCCAGAAGACAAATGCGGCAAAGATGGACATGAAAAAGCTCGATTTTACTTTGTAAAATTACTTTCTAAACGCGGCAGAAAGAGGCATTAGGGTAGACTACTTTATTTCTGAGAACTACTTAGATCTCCATAAGAGGCACTGTTAACTCATTCTAACCCAGATTGCTATTGCTTCTGAGCATTAACGGGATGGGTTTAAAGAAGTCATGATTATATCTTGGACAAGATGGGGAAATCAGTGATGTAGTAACGCCAGAACGTACCAGGACGCTACCCAGTACATGTTTATATAACCAGTGCGCGCCCTGCATCACATTAACGACAGTAAACATTTAGTTTTTTAAAGCTTGCTGCATATAAAACTAATTTGTTATGTGTCTATCTAAACAAAACCTTCTTAGCAAAACGACTGAGACATTTATTAGTTAATCTTATACGCTAAGTGTACAATTAATTATACATGATGTTGATGATATTCACATAGAAATAGAAGAGACAATTCTTAACCAAGTGAATAATTTTAAATACCCAGGGGCATTTATAACATCAGATGGAAGATGTACAACAGAATAAGAGCAGAATAGGGCAAGTAAGAGCCGCATTTCAGAAAATGAAGAGTATCTTACGCAATAAGTCGCTATCAATGAATGTAAGAAAGGAGTGCTGAAATGCTATAAAGAACCAGTGATGCTGTATGGTAATGAATCGTGGAATATAAATTAACAAATTAGGAAGAACTTAGAAGCAACAGAAATGTGGTTTTTGAGACAACTGTTGCGAATTCCTTGGACTGCCAAAGTAACTTACAACGATTGCCTGAAAGAGGCTAATGAAAATAAAACATTATATACAACAATAAGAAAGAGACAAACAGCTTTCTTTGGTCATGTGATGAGAAGAGAGGCATTTCAGAACTAGTGACAACTGGAGATATCGAGGGGAAGAAAGGCAGAGGCAGACCAAGAGAAATGATGCTGAATGTTTTGAGACGGTGGCATGGAGGAATATCATCAGCAGGGTTAATCCAGAACACCAGAGACCGAGATCTGTGGAGAGCCATGAACACTTACGACAGCTGCCAGGGAACTTGATGATGAATATGATGACGATGTTGATGATGACGATAATACAAGCAATAGTAATAATATTAACATATTGTGAAACAGTTGTGTGTACTTGTACAGGACGTCGTAATCAATCCCAGCATTGATTGCTATTTATTGTATTCGCTCGCTTTGAACTCAAGTGTAGGCTATACATGCGCTATTTCTAGTGCACTGGACTGATTTTTGCGTGTGGAATAGTTTTTACTGTTACCAGTTCCTCCACCATCAGGCGAACCTACTTCGAATTAAGAGGTACTTGTAATTTACGTTCCTAGGTCAAGGACGAGAAGTCAAAATATTTTCCAACTGACCGGTGGTAGGGGTTGAATCGACTGCCTCAATATCAGCAATTTGTGATTTACCAGGCAAAGTTTGTGTTCGTTTTTTTTCTCCATTGCCGACTCTCAAACCATCGAAATCAAAGCTAAACGATCTACTGTCATATCACAAGCGGCTGATTTTGAAACATTGAAACCGTATGTCGGGGAACCGTGAAACTTCAAGGTCATCTATTTGCCACAAATATGCTATGTCATCGTGGTGCTGTTTGTAAAGCTCCCAATACTATTTACTTTACGGCTACCCCACCTGGGTACATCTTCTATTTCTTCTTTCATCCTTTATCCACCATACGGGGATAACCAACCAACTCACCACCAAGCGTCATATCCGTAGCTATCCCATGCTACTCCGTCCGTGTCCTCTCCATGTTATTCATTTCTGTCTCTACTTCTCCAAGTACTTTAGGGTCTTTCTCTATACCTTTTGCCTTATGGATTTCAGCATAGACATTTCTAGCTATACTATTCTCAGATTTTCTCTCTTAAATCACTGTCCTATCCAAAACCAGCGTCTTTACCTCACCTCATTGTTCAATGGTATTTGTCCAGTTCAACCCATGTCCTCCACATTGGTGATTCTGTCATACAGTTTTAGTCTTCCTTTGTACCACAGAGAGGTCGGCATGGCCGAAAGGTTTAACAGCCCCTCTCACCCACTTAAATTTCCTGTGAGCTGAAGGTGAGTTAGTTGGTTCATTCCACACATCGTTCAGTTGGACTTAAATTATGATTTCTACGAGGTAAGTTAATAAGCATATAGTTGAGTGCTCAGTTTTCTAAACCACGTTTTCACTTCACATTCAACTTCGGCGTCATTCGCGAAATATCTCCCACCAAGGTGGCTTTCCTTTTCATGCTGACAAATGTTTGTTCCGTAAACTGGTTCATAGTTGGGTAGAAAAAGTTACGAGGGCGAGTCAATAAGTAAGTCACACAGTTCTATGGGATGGCGGTAAATGAAAACAAAGCACGCAGTTCTACGCAACCGGTTTGGGAGGACTGATAAAACGATGGGATAAGTGCATCAATGTTGGTGGAAATGATGTTGAGAAATAAAGGGACAATGTATGTATAAAATATACTGGTTTCAAGTTGTTATCATCTTTAGTTATTTTTCTACAAACATTTGTGACTTACTTATTAACTTACCCTCGTAGTTCAGAAAGCAATGGCAAACTACTAATCGTAAAGTTGCATCGAAAATAAAACTGGGAATTTACCGCAACGTCCAGCAAAACACATACAACGTGTTGCCTTAGTTACGATTAATGAATGTGTGTAATTCAAAGACAAAAATGTATTAGGACAGTTAATTTCTAGATTTCTCCAGAGAAAAGTAGAAAGAGACTTCATAGCTTTCAATGCAATGTATAAACACCTCGTTGCATGAATCAGTAAATGACATCGGGCTAAATTGCAAGTTCCCACCTGTCAAAGACTCGATAGTACCACACCTCGTGAAGCCATAGCACAGTTGAGTAGACACTCAACAGGCCACGTTTGCCAGCAGAGTGCGATGTGAGGTAACACGCACGAAGGTGAAGGTCACCCCGCGTGGTGTGTAACCACGGGAGAGAGGTTAGGTAGACGGGAGACTGGACTTGAGGCGTTCACATCGTTTAGAATAGCGTTAGGAGTTTTGTGTTCACTAATAGATAGAACTAGCATAGGGTTAGCAGTTTGTGTTAGATAATTCTGTGGCTGTATATTGTGTATTGCATTAGCGACTGTTTACCGCTTGTAAGCGAGCCAACGGCAATAAAATGGACCATACATTTTGCCTCCCACACGACTTGCAAGTTGTCTTGTATGGGTGTGTGAGAAGTACCCAATGAGACCTGTCAGTTGAGTTGTTGACAGGCCAGGGTAATTGTGGTGTCAGAAAGTGGTGCTTGGACGAAAGCGCCAAGCTAATACCCACAGTAAAAGGGTAATTGTGGTGTCAAGAAGTGAAGCTTGAACGAAAAGTTCAAGCTAATCCACTCATCCACGGGCTCGAGACTAGGGTTTCATTTTTGTAGTAACGATAATTTGTGCAGACAGGAGAATTTGCGAGCTAGAAATATGCCTATCGTGACAAAATAGTGTTTAATTGTGTTTATGATATATTTATTGAATGAAATCATGTATTCTTCGAAGCTGTAAGTATTAATATTCTTATTTTCTTATATTTATTCATATATTTACCAATTTATTCTTGAATAAGCACCAAACATGATTCACGGCGCAGGAATACACAGGCAGCCGACAATATTGATTTTTGAGATCTAAAAATAGCGCTGCGCGATGACGTAGATTGATTGACAGACAGTTGTTCTGCGTCATTAGCATAAAGCAGTCGAGTGTTTACAAAATCGCTTAGCGGCGGCCCGCCTGAATCTGTGCTGTATATTGTTTATTATTTACTTATTTAAGTTACTAAATGAATATATTTATTTGTTGACACATTATTATGTTATTTTGATTTCTTTACAAGCATTTATTCATTTTTGGGTCTATTTTCTCTTTGCTTATCGTCACGATGGAACTATTTTCGGGCTAAGCATCTGATACTTAGCTGCACAACGTTTACAGAAATTAACTAGGTTAGTAACGAAAGGCAATTATTGTTTAAAACAAAGACAGGACATTGACATTAAAATTAATTAATACATATTCTAGGTGTTCGTAAGTCTGTCATTGTCTAAGTCATTGTCCTTAGTTGTCGAGTAAATCATATCGTTTAGTAGGCGTGTTTACTGCTGCCCTATATATCAGAGGGCAAACAACAGCTGTGCACATACACCTGTGGGCCAAATACCGTGTGCTACGTACGAAACGTGTCGCCACCCCAGTGTACCAAACAAGGTGACCTGTGTCAAAGGAGCTTCGTTCCCACATTAAGCTGAGTACACTTATATATTTTGTCATGCAATTTGATTAATAGTGCATCTCTTTTTTCAGCTTGTAACGCGTTGACATATTTGTATACTCTGTTTTTCTGCAAGATAAATCTGGGCAGGGTATAAACAGAAAGCACAACTGATAGTGATCAGATAAGAACAAACATAACATATCAAAGATAAATAACTGATTAAAGTCATCATTGCCTATCACTGTTAGCCAAGTACTAAAGTAAGATGGCAACTTTATCAGATTTCATAAAAGCAGGCAAAGAACTAGAATTAACAGGAAAAGAACTACAACAATATGCTGATCAGAAATTTAAAGAAACAAAAGAGGAACAAACACGAAAAGAGAATGCGGAGAGGGACGAACGCGCACGAGAAAGAGAACATGATAAGGAGATGAAACAAAAACAATTAGATCAAGAGAAAGAATTAAAACAAAAGGAATTAGATCTAAAGCAAAAAGAGATAGATGAAATGGCACGAGTTAAAGAAAAACAAATTCAGATAGAATCAGAGACACAATTAAAGATGAAAAGCATGGATATAGACTCACACGCAGAGATCTCTGCCACTAAACTAAGAAGTCAACAAGAGGAAAATAAGTTCAACAAATACAAAAATATTATCAAACCATATTGTAAAGAGGACTCCATATCTGCCTGGACAGAGAATGTAGAGTATCAATTTAAATATCACCAAGTTCCTTTAGATATGTGGGCTCCGATTTACATGAAGAATCTAAGTGGTGAGCCCCTTAAAGTAATAGAGTCTATTCCTATTGAACTTAGATCTAGCTATCAATACATCCATGATAGGATTATGCAGCACTTTTTACTTGATGCCCCTGGGTATCAGGTTCAGTTCTCAAATTTAAAACCTAAACCTAGTGAAACTTTTATAGATTATTTTTCAAATGTGCAGAGTGTACTAAACAGGTGGCTTAAAGCAGCTAACATAGGAAAAGACTTTGATAGATTAAAAAACCTAATAGCTATGGACAAGTGTATATCTACTATACCTTCTCCTTTTGCTAAGTTTTTGCAGCAGTCGGACATTGAGAACATCGAGCAGTTCGAAAAAAAAGGCTCAGCATATTTTTCTTCTAACAGACAGATTTTTAAGACCTCAAGTGACTCTGAGATAGTTTCCTTTGTCAAAGACCAATCAAAAAACTATCAGGGTAACAGAAAACCTTTTCAGAAGTATGATAAGAAAGACAGAAAAGTTTCCAAATGCATGTACTGTCAACTAATGCACGACACTTATGCTATGTGCGACAAATCGCCGAATTATCCGGCGCATCTTGAAAATGTGATCAAGAAGCAGCAAAGCAAACGGTCTGCATACAGGCGTGCAATCAAATGTTTTTTTTGTTCCTCTTATGGCCATTATTCTAATAAGTGCCTTGGCCGCCAACGTTTGAAAGCTAACAACGCTATGTTGATTGACACCTCTTCAGATAGTGGTAGTGAGAATGAGTGTGAGATTGAAAGTGACTTACCAACTAACCAAGCAGAGGATGTGTGTGCTGCTAGCGATATATTAAGCTTTGACAGCTGTGAACGATGTCACCAATTCCATGCAGACGGAATACTAGAATGTGGACATACAGTACCATGCTCATCTGAGAGTGTGAATGCAGCATTAGCCTCCAGAGGCAAGTTAGTGTTCCACAATGCAATGGTCAATGATGTACCATGCCAATGTTTGCTGGATAGCGGCAGCACCCTTATTGGTCTTCGAAAAGAACTAGTGAGTCCGGGTGATTACACAGGTGACACTGTGAAATGCCGAACCTTTTCGGGTAACGTTGAAATTTACCCTTTGGCAAAAGCCCGTATTGATTCTCCTTTTCTTTCCGGTACCTTTACTTGTGCAATACTTAACAACCCTTGTATAGATTTAATTTTGGGGTGCTTACCTCAACTGAAACAATGTACTAGTGAAGAAATAGTTGCATGGGAGAAATTAAATGCAGCTAAGGCAACAACCAGAGTTGACACTTCAAAACATCATGACCCATTACAAAATGAGACACTACTAATGCTTTTTCCAACCAGCACAGATGACAAAAACACACAAAAACTTATACACCAGCAGAAATCTGATTTTAATGTGTCTCCATACTTAAAATTGTCAAAAGGCAAAGCCAAAATGACCAAGAATGCATCTTGGTTCGTTAGACGTAATAATGGCATTTCAACTACATGTCATATTACTAGTAACCATGAACAGGTGTTACTTGAACAACATCAGTTAGGTGTGCTAAACAATGCACACAAAACACCATGTGCGGGTCATCGTGCATACAGCAATGCCAGGCCAAGTTTTTTCAATAACAAATTATTTTGTCATGATCTATTTGCTGGTAATGGCTGTCATCAATTGATACAAAAGTTGAAGGGTAAACATCCTACAGCTGAAATACAACCCTTTACACTGGCACCCAAGCCATTTGATAGAGAAAGGGTCAGTTCTACCACAAGCACACAAACAAATGTGCGAAAACAAGTAATCTGGAACTTGATCAAGACAGATTTAGGCTACTTCCATACAAACGAAATGGCAAGGACCATTCAAAGTAGCACATAACCATGGTACATGTTGACTATGAAATATCGATAAACAGACACTTAGAGATATTCCATGTCAACATGCGGAAACCTCACTTTTCAAGACAAGAGACAGAAGTAGTGACAGACGAACAGATTGCACCAACACCAAGTGATCAGACAACAGACATACACAACGCAACTACACTAGTTAGTGAGACTGGCAAATCCGACGAGGGGCATACATGTAGTGAACTTATAGAATACACATGAATAAATCAGAATACTGATGACTGGACAATACACCTACTGAAACTGAGACATGCCTTTGACAGAGTGCGACGCTTCGGTCTCACTGTCAAACCAGCAAAGTCAAATTATGCCTAAAATAAATTCATTTTTGGGTCATGTCATTTCTCAAGTCCAACTGTAGACTGACCTGAAAAGTAGTACCAAAATTATGAATCTGACCATGTCTAACAGAAAGAAACAGGTCAGAAACCTTTTGGGATTAGTAAATTACTCAGAAATTACAAATATATTTTCCAATGTCTTAAAATCTTCTGGAAATGAAATGTGAAAGATGCATTATTAATTCCTGCATTGTCAAAATTGAAGATCCTTTTTTGTAAATATTCCAATCCCTCCGCTTGCCTAATCCTAGGCTCATTTATTATCTTAGGTCATATGCCAGCAGAATCTCCATCACTGCAGTACTAGGCCAATTTTTTTTTAGGGCATCTTCCATCCGCTTTGCTGCGTGAGCAGTAAGATCACACATGCTGAGTCCAAGGATTCCATATCACAGTTGCAGCCCTAGGCTTCATCTATACGGTGAGAAGGCTCCATCGAGTTCTGACGGATGTTCACTGCATTGTCCAGACCGACAACTCCCTGATCACGGTCATACATAGTGGTGTGCATCAAAATGACCGGATATTCAGGTGGTCACTAGTTTTACCATCTGGGGTAAAAATACCTGAAATCCAACAGTAAATGTAGAGTGATGGTTGGTACATGAATATCTGATAATATAAGATGTAAAATAGCTTACATACATATCCACATTGTTGGTGTAGTCATGTACCAAAACAATGAACTATCATGTGTCCGTGGACATCAGATTAAGAACTGTGCTGCTATACTTAGATACCACCGTGTGAACTAGGACAGCTCATTTCCAACTAAGCTCCATTCCGGTGTATCATATATATGAACCGCAGAAAACAGTGTCAGAACAGTGCTTAATTACAGACACGAAAAGACAGAGCTACAACACCAGCGAACTCTACACGTGCACTACCGAGAGAACATTAAGATGACTGTGTAATGTATTTCAGATACCCAGGCAAAGTGTGTGGTTATATTATGCCTATCCAACCATTGCACATACATGAAGGCAACTACTAACCTGTGTAAACCAAATACTATGTATATAAACTTATTGTGATATGTAATATAATATTTTAAGATAGTGATAAATTAGATGTAGGTTAGGAACTATAACAGTTCTCATTTATTTTAATAATGTAGTTAGTACAGTAATTAACCCATTAAAATTAGATTAGAATATTAGTTTAGACATAAGAATAGTTTATTACAAGTTAAATTAAATTTATGATATGAATAGTACCATTTAGATTGTTATATTTCACTTAGTTTCATTGTAGTTAGTTTATTCCATCTTAATGAAACCATACCATCTTTCAAATATTACCATTTATTAGTATCATCATTTGACATCATAATAGATTAAAAAGAGTAGATAAGGTAACATACAGCATTTACACCAGTTAGATTAAGAACATCACTCATATAATTCCTTTGTGCATTTAAAAACATTATTTAGCATAGTATTTAGAAAAGTACATAAATTGTGGTCACATAATCCATTTAATTAAGGTACATAACTCACATCACAACAATTGCATTTAAATAGTTAGATTACATCACTTAGATTAGAAAAAAATAAGAAGTAATATAATCATATCATATAATTAACATAACAAATTTAATAAATTTAGGTAACACATTAAATACTTAGTTATAGAATTAGAATGGTATGTTAGAATGTAAAGTTTTCGTTAGTGAAATTGTGTTAGTGTGAATGTGTTGTCTGTAATATAGTTTAGAACTTAGATTACAGTATTTTGGGTTTCATAACAAGTGAATGTAGTCACGAATTAGTGTTATACACCTGTTTGTGGCCACATTGAACCAAATTATGACACTCAAAAAACTAACATACATACACATAGAATTTATAAATAGAGGATAGAAATTAGATTAGTAGATTTATTACATCCAAACACACAAACAAACAGAAAAACAAACATATAAATTGCATACACTATTTGTAAATCAAAGACAGATAACTATGGGGCCAGGGGACATAATGGACAACGAAGAACTAAATTAACAGTGAAATAAAGTCTTACGCGCGGAAGCGAAGGAGGTAAAGCCTATCGCACACACTCTTGTAGAATGGTTGTTAAATATTATATGGGGGACATGAAATAATTCATGTGTTGACCCTAAGAAAGTCAACTTTGTATGGGTAGTAAGTTAATTTACTATGTGAGGGCAGGTCTTATAAGACAACGGTCCGGTTCAGACATACCTCTGATAAATATAATATAGCATGTGAGAAGGGGCTCACGCCAACCAGTCAAGTTTGTGGCGATTGCCAGTAGCCAAATAAGGCTTTGCTACATTGTGACAATAGTTATTAATAGTTCATTGGAATGCCCAAAGCCAGGTTATCTAGAGTCTTTGACAAAAATTAGAGACACTAATTTTTTGTTTAGGAACCTCTTGCGTCACAACCAATGAGTGAACGTTGATGACGCAACACAAGAGGGGTGGGTGTGTGTCAAAGACTCGATAGTACCACACCTCGTGAAGCCATAGCACAGTTGAGTAGACACTCAACAGGCCACGTTTGCCAGCAGAGTGCGATGTGAGGTAACACGCACGAAGGTGAAGGTCACCCCGCGTGGTGTGTAACCACGGGAGAGAGGTTAGGTAGACGGGAGACTGGACTTGAGGCGTTCACATCGTTTAGAATAGCGTTAGGAGTTTTGTGTTCACTAATAGATAGAACTAGCATAGGGTTAGCAGTTTGTGTTAGATAATTCTGTGGCTGTATATTGTGTATTGCATTAGCGACTGTTTACCGCTTGTAAGCGAGCCAACGGCAATAAAATGGACCATACATTTTGCCTCCCACACGACTTGCAAGTTGTCTTGTATGGGTGTGTGAGAAGTACCCAATGAGACCTGTCAGTTGAGTTGTTGACACCACCCACCACTGGATAGATAACAGCAACACAAGCAGCGGATATAATTTGTTAATCGAACAATTGTCTCGGATTGAAGACATTAAAGTTTAGTTTAGTTTAATTTAGTCGATGGATCAACATCACGGCAAACGGGTGTAACCCATAAGTGTTCCGTTCTCCTCCTAACTCAAACCTGATTATGGAGAAACTCAGCTCAGTGCACGAACTCTGTAGCACTGGCGAGGATCCTGAAATACTTTGGGTAGATATTTAACTCGAAATTTTGCCCGGGCAGCGCCGTTAGGCTATTCTTTTTCGATTTCCAACTGCCAAGGGATTTTTCACGTGCGCAACAATACACACGGGCGTCCGATCTTACTACCCAGAGACCAGGGGCAATTTTATTACTATAATTTTATTACTAGAATTCCACGTGAAATAATCCCGGCCCTCACCGGGGCTTGAACCCGGGACCTCCAGCACTCGAGGCGGACACCATATCTCGAGACCACGCAGCGCCCTTAGACAACTAGAAAATAACGAGCTAATATGTTAAATCAACGTTCGTCTCGGAATGAAAAATTCATAGTAAGAGAAATATTGAGCTTCCGAAACGTAATCATGTTTAAGGGCTATTTGCAGAATGTGAGTACAGTCAAATCTCGGTTTTCATCGATAATCCGTCCGAAAACAATCGGTAAAATCCGAAACCGACAAAAACCGAGGTAATTATTTCCAAATGAATCAATGTACATCAAATTAATTCGCTCTAGACACTCCAAAATACATATTAAAAGCACATTTTATAGAGAATAATATAGTGTTTAATACTATCTTTCGGCCCCAACAGTGTCAGGACTCGAATCTTCGCCGTCCCTAGTAACATTGTGTATGTTAGTGTGATTCTTGATATTTTCTAACCGTCCTCTGCATGCCTTTAAATCACTAAGTACACTAACATTTTCTTAATGGGATTGGCATACAACAGTCTTGCCTTTTCACATATGATTGCCTCCGAAACAGAATCGCCATCTAACTGTTTTTGAGTTATCCAAATTAATAATAGCTATTCGACATCTTCAGTTGTTTGCAATCTCTGTTTCGTTAGCACATTTACACCTTTCGCTACATTAGCCTCCTTTATTTCTTTCTTTTTCACCACAATAGAAATTATCGTGGATGTCGAAATCCCGTTCATGCGGCCGATTTCAGCAATCGTAATGCCGCTCTCGTATTTCATTGTTAGCAAGTGATGCTCACACAACGAAGAATAACGCAAAATTAGCAGCGAGATCACGTGGGTACATCTACGAAATCCGAGGCAACCGACGAAAACCGAAAACAACGAAAACCGAGGCTTGACTGTATTGGATTTTATCTCATTCCACGATGTCCTGAAATCTTTTCTGTAAATTTTACATCCAAAAGCCTTGATTTGTTTCCTTACTGACTGGGAAATATCCCATTGTTGTCTCCTTATGTTGCTACAGTAAAGATGCTTAAGAGGGTCTAATTTTGGAAGCTCTTTATAAATGGCCACAAAGTATTCACGGAAACGATCCGCTAACTTCCTGCCTGTCTCGCAAAAGTATGCCATATTGTATCTTTTGCATATGAGGGCATCAAAGAGAATGTGGGATTAGCATGTGCATGTTTCCTTAATTTGAAACACTACTTTCTGGGAGCTAACAGAAGGGGTGTGAATAACATGCCGGCATAGTTTAATACTTAAATTACAACGCTGTTCCGGTATTAAATATGTGTGATTGTACATGGCGGTTGCCATGTGATTTACTGGTAGTTAAAGAGCGATATTAACAACTCTGTGAAGGAGAAGACGAGAGAGAGAGAGAGAGTGAGAGAGAGAGAGAGAGAGAGAGAGAGAGAGAGAGAGAGAGAAAGAGAGAGAGAGAGAGAGAGGGGGGGGGGAAGATAGACAGGCAGAAAGACAGACTACGGACGGACACATGGGGGAACAGACAGACAGAAAGATGGACAGACAGACAGACAGACAGAGAGACAGACAGACAGGCAGCAGGCAGGCATGCAGACAGACAGACAGACAGATAGACAGACAGACAGATAGATAGATAGATAGATAGATGATAGATAGATAGATAGATAGATACATAGATAGATAGATAGATAGATAGATATATAGATAGATTGATAAAGATATAAATCTAGACAGTTTACAATACAGAGATTGTTTGATTGATTGATTGATTGATTGATTGATTGACTGACTGATTGATTGATTGAACTTCATAAATAGTGCATGATACATTCACACAGGGAAAAACATTGTCAAATGAATGTAGTAAACATCAACAATGCAGATTACCATGTTATGAGACATCCCCCACCCACATAGATACATAGATAGATAGATAGATAGATAGATATATAGATAGATTGATAAAGATATAAATCTAGACAGTTTACAATACAGAGATTGTTTGATTGATTGATTGATTGATTGATTGATTGACTGACTGATTGATTGATTGAACTTCATAAATAGTGCATGATACATTCACACAGGGAAAAACATTGTCAAATGAATGTAGTAAACATCAACAATGCAGATTACCATGTTATGAGACATCCCCCACCCACATCCCCCCTCCCACCCATACACAACCCCACCCACACACACCCTCATAACATGGTAATCTGCATTGTTGATGTTTACTACATTCATTTGACAATGTTTTTCCCTGTGTGAATGTATCATGCACTATTTATGAAGTTCAATCAATCAATCAGTCAGTCAATCAATCAATCAATCAATCAATCAATCAAACAATCTCTGTATTGTAAACTGTCTAGATTTATATCTTTATCAATCTATCTATATATCTATCTATCTATCTATCTATCTATGTATCTATGTGGGTGGGGGTGTTTACAATACAGAGATTGTTTGATTGATTGATTGATTGATTGATTGATTGACTGACTGATTGATTGATTGAACTTCATAAATAGTGCATGATACATTCACACAGGGAAAAACATTGTCAAATGAATGTAGTAAACATCAACAATGCAGATTACCATGTTATGAGACATCCCCCACCCACATCCCCCCTCCCACCCATACACAACCCCACCCACACACACCCTCACCCATACACACATCCCCCAACCACCCGAACCCACATACACATCCCCAACCAACCCACACATCTCGTACCCACCTACACACATCGGCACCCACACATCCATCCATAACCCACACATCCCCCACATCTTCCCACCCACATTCACATCCCCCATCCACCAACACACACACACACACACACACACTCAAAAACCCACACATCATCCACTTACTTACCGACACACACACCAACCACCCATCCCTCAACCACACATAACCACCCACACACATCCCCCACCAACCATCATCCCCCACCCACTGACACACACACATCCCCCACCCACTCACACCCCCACTCAAACACACACATCACCACCCAAAACACACATCTCCCCACCAACCCACACAACCCCCATACACCCACATACATCTCCCACCCACACACCCCACCACCCACACATGCATCTCCCCATATACACACCCATCCCCACACCCCCAAACACCCATCCACACACACACATCCCCCACACATGCCACTACCCACACACACCCACACCCTCACCCACCCAAACACACAATTCCCCACCCACACCAATCCCCACCCACACACACACATCTCCCCACACACGTCGCTAACCCAAACACAATCCCCCACCCCACATATTCCCTACCCACCACCACATCCCCACCCACACACACATAATTAAACCACACATCTCCCCACCCACCCACATATACCCACCCACACCCATAAATCCCCACCCACACACGTTTATTGACTCACACACACATCTCCCACCGACACACATCACCCCACCCACACATACATCTCCCCACCCACACACATATTTCCCACTCACACACATCTCCCTACCCCCCCCCCCCCCCCCAACACACCCACTCATACATAATCCCACACACACATCCCTCACCCACACACATCTCTCACCCACACACCCATCCCCAACCCACACAGACACATCCCCCACCCGCACACACATACCCCCACCACACACTCATCCCCCCACACACACACACACAAACATCCCCCAACACAAACACACAGACAGACAGACAGATAGATAGATAGATAGATAGATAGATAGATAGATAGATAGATAGATAGATAGATAGGTGGGTGGGTGGGTGGATGGATGGATGGATGGATGTATGGATGGATAGATAGATAGATGGATGGATGGATGGATGGGTGGGTGGGTGGGTGGATGGAAGGATGGATGGTTGGATAGATAGATAGATAGATAGATAGATAGATAGATAGATAGATAGATAGATAGATAGATAGATAGATAGATAGATAGATAGATAGATAGATAGACGGACGGACGGACGGACGGACAGACACACAGACAGACAGACTGATACATATATAGATCGATGGGTAGGTAAATGGATAGATGGACGGATAGATAGACAGATAGACAGGTGGACAGACCGGCAGAAAGACAGACAGATAGACAATTTAGACAGTTTGAGATACTTAGAAAGAGACAGAACAAAGGAGAGAAAGAGGGATAAGAAGTGACACATAGTTTGGGATTAAAGAGAAAGAAGGAGAGAATAAGAGAGAGGGAGAGAAAGAAAGTGTGGGAGAAACAGAAAGACCTATAGTGAGATGCAGAAGGAGTGAGAAGGAGAGCAAGAGGGAGAGGAACGACCGAACGAACGAACGAACGAAAATCTTTATTTTCAAAGGGTTATGAATTGGGCACGCAGGCCCGTCTTACATTCTGCCATTCTTCTCTATTTCCTCTCATACATTCTTTCATTCAACATCTCTTCTGAAGCAATTCTAAAGTACGAGAGGGAGAGAAAGAGATAGATTGAGAGTGAGAAAGACGACGAGTGAGAGGCAGAGAGGGAGAGAGATGGAGAGAGCAAGAGAGAGACTGAAAGGTGGAACGAAAGGGAGAGAGAGAGAGAGAGAGAGAGAGAGAGAGAGAGAGAGAGAGAGAGAGAGAGATAAAGCGAAAGTCCACTAACGACGTTGTAAATGACATGTAATTACACATTGAAGATATGGATAATGCCAGACATGCAACAATTCACACCCTTAATACAAAGATAACAGTTGTAATCAGGTAGGGATGCCTGACATTCACAAGGTCACTTTAAACTCTTAGAAATCCCACATTCCATCAGATGCGCTTACATTTCCTGGGCTCATGTGTCAAAGCAAGCTCTTTATCTCCAGTGTATCGCGCCAAGACATCACCGTTGCCGGCTCTTTTCCACTCTCCTTGGTTCTTCAACATGACAGTTACTTGATGGGCGCTGGGAGGTGTCTTGTAACTGCAGATGTTCAGCCAGGCTTGCACAGGTGACTAGAACTTGTTCCTGCAAGTATGCCGGATAATAATAACTAAGAATTGGAAGTATTATGGGACTAAGTATAAGACCATCATCTCATCTCTTCTTGTTCCTCGTGTACCTTGCGGTGTCGAGGTGAAGTATAAACAGCACGAGAGTGCCCGATTATGGGCTTCATGTATCGATATTCCCATGGACTCTGCTATTCACTCTGCCCATCGTTTACGTAGCCGGCCTTACTTCTGCTTTCGTTTGGTCTGTACATCATTACTTGTTGCGGTATAATGTTAGTTGGTAACCTATAGTGTGTTTATTTTTGTCTGCCCCAATATAAAATTCCATATCTCAGTAACCAACTGAAGGAAAATGATGATATTTAGCATATAACCTTAACATTATGTCCACCTAACAAACCAATTTTTGTTCTGGAGATTTTACAGCAGATTTCAAAGTTTGTTTATATGCGGTATATATTTTACGGGTCAGAGGTGAAGTTCACAATTTTAAATGTATTACAGCATAGCCAGACAATCAGCGTTCAATGTTGAATATTTTACGTGTTTCGAAGGATTGGCCTTATGCCAAGAACTCCGCGTTGTTTAAACTGGGACTGTTCAGAGGTGTCTCAAAATATGGGGTATTTCATGAAACCTGATTAATATGTTAAAAAAAAAAAAAATCTTACTACTTATCGCTACAATTGAAATGTGTGAACATTTTTCAATTGGATTGAATGCGAAATTGAGTATACACTTCAAAGCATCTCTATGAAGTTGTACACATATTTTTGTATAGAAGCTGATCGCAGGAAACTGTTTTATACTATTACAAATTACGAAAAAAGAACAGCGCATGCATTGGGTTTGAGTAAACGGTCATTTCGTCGATGGGTGCAAGAATTGGAATTAAACCACCACACAATAACCAAACGGTAGGTAGAAAGGTTATTGTAGACAGCTTTGACAAAGATGTCATAAGGCGAGCTATTATAAAAATGTTTTAAAAAGTTTAAAAGTCGACAGGGTCGACTTCATTGCACCGGGTTCTATCCCATATGGCTCGGTCTCTTTCCGCAGCGCGGAACGCATCGCAGAAAGCACGAACTCCGCAGCTCTAGCGACGACCCACAGAAGTCTCCGAAAAATTTAACTCGTGAACCGAAGGATGCGGCCCGGAATCGAACCCACAAACTTTGTAGCCCGAGTCAAAATTCTTGACCACTTCGCCACGGAGACTCCTACAATTATAAAAATTTTGGATTTTATATCCAGGATTATCCAGCATTATAAAAATGCAGGATGCCAAAGACACAGTGACTGTAAGGAAACTTAGGGTTTGGTTGAGAAAGAACAATAACATAGAGCTATCCAAAACAACTTTGCGGCAAATTATAAGGACATTATCTTCACTTTTAGAAAGTACAAGGGAGGTAGAAATATTCTTTGCGAGCAACCGCATTTAGGAGCCACGAGAAGCAGATACCTACGTGAAATAAGGGAAATGCGCAAAGAAAATTATGGCTTAGTGTATTTGGATAAAATGTGGATCAATGCGCACCACACTAGTGATAAGCAATGGCAATCAGTGGATGGAGAGATAAAGCGATATGTGCCCAGTAGTATAGGACAGCTTTTGGTTATGGCCCTTGCTGGTAATACGCATAATGGCTTACAACAGAATGCTGGGCTCGTGTTCGTATCAAAGCATACAGACAATAGGGATTATCATAATAAGATGAATGGTAATGTATTTAGAGATTGGCTCGAGAATACTGTGCTTCCATCCCTAGACAGACCGTCGTGTCCAATTATGGACAATGCATGATATCAATGTTGTTGCCCAAGAAGACAAAATACCTACAGCATCGAGCACAAAGGGAGCAATAAAGATATGGCTCCGAATGGAAAACATACCATATCCAGAAAGGTATTTCTAGCTAGAATTGTTTTCCCTTGTAAAACAAACGCCAAAAAAAAGCAAGAAATATCAAATCGACAAGTGTGATAGAAGAGCATCGTCATGGCTGCTTGAGACTTCCGCCGAACCACTCTCATTTTAACCCTATAGAACTTGTGTGGGCTAAAATTAAAGGACATGTGGCATCTGACAATACTATATCCAAATTGTCTGACGTCAAGATACTAATCCAGTCCGCGCTATTAAATATTGATAAAAGTTACTGGGAAAATGTGAGGACCATGTGTTGAAAGAGGAAGAAGACTATTGGAGAAAGGATGGATTGAATTTTATGCAACCGAGAGCAGTCATCAGCCTACTCTAATCGTCCGACACAGATTAAGGTCTGAGCAGATCGCAGACCTTAATCCGCGTGCACGCTTACTGGGATATTTTGCTCCAACCATTCAGACGAATTGCAGGCCCCAAACATTACAGCATCAGCACAATGTCAATGGCAACAGTTTGTATTCCACAGTGATGAATATTCAATTCCACAAGCCCTCTGCCGTGACAAACAACTGGTATTGAAATAAAACAAAAAACTAAGCGCATTGAATAACAACAGAAGAGTAATATTGGGGTGGAAACTGACATAATGTGGCATAACAAGAAACGTGAGAGCAAACACGTTGTCAAATTAGGGGACAACACACGTGCATACGAATCAATCTATAAACTACAATGAAAAGAGGACCAACATCTTGGTCGTTAAGAAGAAAGACCACTACAGAGACACTGACAACTATTTTCATAGTGCAAAACAGGTAATCATGTTCCGTCTCTGAACAGTAAACAGCAGAGTAGACAATCTTTCACCAAGACTCAAAGCGGGTCTGTCACCCATGCGTAGGTGTGAACAAACTACACAGACAGCTGAACAGATCCTTAAAAATGGACAGATGATGACTAAATTGCAGTATCATTTCTGGTCACTCCATACACACATTAACGCATAGCTATTTGGAAGCTTTCACGAACTCAATATAAAAAGCTAAATGCATCCTAGTAACATGAATACTTGTGTACAATTATTAATCAGCAGCTGAAGAAACAAGAAGGAAATGAAAAATAAGGTAAGAAATATATTCCTTCTACTTTCCTGTCAATTTACACATTATTTACCTCATGCCTCTGTAAATTCTCTGTCCTTACTAATATTACACATTGCACCCCTCTCGGGAGTCTCCGTCGTGAAGTGGTCAAGCCGTCTGACTCGGGCTCCGAAGGTTGTATGTTCGATTCCTTCATTTTACGAATGAATTTTTTCGGAGACTTCCGAGGGTCGTCGCTGGAGCTAAGGAGTTCGTGCTTTGTGTGACGCTTTCCGCCCTGCGGAAAGAGACAGAGCCATATGGGATAAAAACAGGGTGCAATGCAGTCGACACTGTCTACTTTTAAGCTACTTTTGTTTTTTATTGCACCCACTCCCATACGAATCTGGCTACGCCTTGTACTTGTGTCCTTACCAGAAATAACGTGGTTTACTGTAAGACTAGTTTGTTAGCGTGAATTCACTACATTTTCCCCAAAATATCAAAGAAATGTCGCCGCTTTCGATGATTTAAGTTGCTTTTGGACCTGTCAAAGACAAACTCCTTGGGTGGGGGTAAATATAAAACGGCAGGAAAAATTTCATAACGATGCAACAGACAGTTTTCAAAATAATTGATCGTGAATGACGGCATTCATTTCTGGAATACTATAGTTACATGGCCAAATATTTGACTTGCTGCCTTCTAATAAAATCCACCGCTGCTACAACTCCCAGTTTAGTCCCGATTTTCTCTCGTCTTGATACTTTGAGTATTCTTCTCAGGAATCTCATTTCTGTTGCTGTGATTTTTCTTTTCTCTGTTTCTGTCACTGTCCAGGTTTGGCATGGTTGATATAGAGTTGGTAGGGGGATTATGTTGTAGAATGCTTTCTTAGTAACTACTGATACGTGTTTGTTCTTTAGTATTGGTGCCATTTGTCCATTGAGTTGGTTTACCTTATTACAGATATATTCGATCTAATCTTCTGATTTGCCATGTGATGGTATTATGCTTCCCAAGTAAACACACAAACACACACATAACGCACGCACACACACGCACACACACACACACACACACACACACACACACACACACACTCGCCTTTAATCAGAAACAGCAATGAAAACATTGAAACACCAACGTACAGACACACATACACGCCAAGCAAAGGAAATATAGATACACCAAAACACACACACACACACACACACACACACACACACGCACACACACACACACACAAAGAAACTAACATACACACTTGCTCTTAAACACACAAAGCAATGGAAATATTGAAACACCAACACACACACACACACACACACACACACACACACACACACACACACACGCCAAGCAAAGGAAATATAGAGACACTAATATCCAAAAACACACATACACGCAAAGCAATTAAAATATTACACACAGAACAACAAACAAGCAAGGCAAAGAAATCACAGCCGCACAAACAAACAAACAAACAAACAAATAAACTAACACACACAAGCACACACTGCAAAGTAAATTTAGGAACGCCAAGACAGAAGGCAATCTAGTGCAACTGTATCACCATTGAGCCCTTTAACATCATCACTTTTACATAGCAGTTTGCGATAACTGATTTTAAGTGACAGCTCCGTTGAACAGAGCTAAACTGCTGCAGAAAAGAAAGCATTATCACTAGACCGTTCTCATGTCAGTTAATTTGTGTCAGACAGATGGCTTCCGTGTAGGTTTATTAGCTGTGATGAGGGCGTTGTTGTCTAACCTGTACCTCATGTGTGTTTCTTTACTTCCTTGCGTCTCTCCGTTGTTCAACTTCGCGCGTGTTGACGCCAAACGCTCTTCAAATGAAAACTTTTAATGTTTTTTTGGGTGGTGAATATACTCTTCCGGTAAAAAAGAAGACTTCCGGTAAAATGGCGACGACGTAGCGGTGTTTTCTTCAGAGAAAGTTCTTGTGTTTTTCTGGGGAGGATGTGCTACAATTTTGTATTCGTTTTACCGAAGTTGTTCACAAGAAACCTCGGAAGGCAGGTGATGGATGAAATTTTGAGAGCAGTCGACAGGTAGTTGTTGGTTATGGTCTCAAGTTTAGCAACGGTAGACAGAAGATCTCTTTTACGAGACAATGGCTACGGTCACCGACCAGTATGGTCACTGTCAGGAAGGAAAACAACGACAAACTACCTTCTTTAAAGTTGCCTAATTTATCATGATTCGCCTAATTACAGATCATCACAAGAAAAGGGCTGGGACACTGAAATTAGCAACATAGACTGTGGGGACTTTAATGGACGACGGAAAATTAGATAACATCAAACAAGAAATGGAAAAAGAGAAGATAAATATATTAGGAATGTGCGAGACAAGATGGAAAGGGGCAGGGATCAAGACAGGAGAGGATTGTTAGATTATCTATTCTGGGGAGAAGAGCGGTAAAGAGGTGTAGACATTATATTGGATCGGCAAACATCAAATTCTGTTAAAGGATATTGGGCTGTGTCTGACAGGGTTCAATAAGTAAAAATAATCGGCAGACATTTTAACACAAACGTCATTCGAATATATGCTCCAACAAGTAAATGCAGTTAAAATAGCATGGAGGGTTTTTATAATGACACGGAGTCTGCTTTAAAGAAATGTAAAAAATCAGAATTAAATATCATAATGGGTGACTTCATAGCAAAAGTAGAAAATCCAAGCGATGGATGCAATCTAGACAAGCATTATTTGGGAGAGCGAAACGAAAGAGGATACAGATTTGTAGAATGGGCAAAAGAGCAGGAAATGATGGTAGGAAAAACCTGGTTTAAACAACATCCTAGAAGATTATGGACATGGAGGAGCTCAGACAGCAAGATTAGACACCAGATAGATTACATTCTGATTAGCAGAAGATTTCGAAATGCGTTAATAATCGCAAAAACAGTTCCCAATGCAGATTGTTAAAGTGATAACAGATTAATTACAGGCACATTGAGGGTAAAGTTAAAGAAAGTCAAGTATACAACAGAAAACACTAAATATGATTTGTGCACATTGACAAATGACAAAGAAATATAAAACAATTTTAACATAGAAGTACATAACAAATGTGCTATATTGTCTGATCTAGAGATCCTATTTCAAGATGTGGATGGTCAATGGGAAATGTTGAAGAATCCAATCAATTTGGCTGCAGAAACAACTACTTCGAAATTAAAGAAAGCGTGTCGTCAGAAATGGATGACTGAAGAAATTTTTACAACTAATGGAAACAAGAAGACACAACAAAATTATGTAAGGAGGCTAAGGAGGCATAGCTTGAAAATAAAAACTGCATAGAAATTGAAAAAACAACACAACAGTAAAAAAAAAAAAAAAAATTAATGCACAAAAGAATTCAGGAGCTTACTAATCAAAGAACACGTTCACCAACAGGCTGACTACAAACAAAAGATGGAAAAATCATAATAGAAAAAGATCATATTCTACATGTATGGTCAGATTCTGTGAAAAACCTCTATGATGATAACAGAGAAAAACATAATGATATTCTAAATAATAATAAAGGACCATCAATTTTGAAGATGGAGGTTCAAAATGTTCTTAACCATATGAAAACTGGCAAGACCGCCGGTTCAGACAACATCATAACATAAGTGATTAATGCTTTAGAAGAATATGGGATAGCTCAAGTCACCAGACCGCTGAATACAATAAATGACACTGGAGATATACCACATGAATTATGTAATTCTGCATTTATTGCAATCTTAAAGAAAGCAGGAGCCTTGGAATGAGATCAACATCCAACAATTAGTATAATGAGTCACATCACGAAGATTTTGCTCAGAATTATCATGCAAAGTGTTAGGAAGACAATACAACCTGAAATAGGAGAAGAACAATGTGGGTTTGTAGAAGGCAAGGGTACAGTAAATGCTGTGTATATGCTGAGAACAGTAATTGAACGTTCTATAGAAGTAAACACAGATCTACACCTTTGCTTTATTGACTACACAAAGGCTTTCCATAAAGTAAGATATGTCAACATGAAACAGATGCTTGAAGATCTACAATTTGATGGGAAAGACCTTAGACTTGTTAAAAACATATATTGGAAACAACAAGCTGCCATAAGAATTGAAAATGAAGTAAGTCAATATCAGCCTATTAAGAGAGGTGTGAGACAGGGATGTGTAATGTATTTAGATCTATTTTCCCTGTACAGTTAAAATATTTTCAGAAATATAGAAGATATGGAAGGGTTCACCATTGGTTAACGATACATCAATAACATTAGATATGCAGATGATACAGTCTTGACTGCAGACAATGAGCTGGATCTGCAACATTTAGTAGATGCGGTTGTTGCACGCAGTAAACAACTAAGATTAGAATTAAATTGTATGAGGACACAGATTATGGTCGTCACTAGGAAGAAGGAAATACCACAATGTTGTGTACAAGTAAATGAGAATATTCTTCAACAAGTGTGTCGTAACAATGATCTTGGAACAGTCATAACATCTGATGGGAGATGCCTTGAAGACATTGTAACAAAAATTGCCATTGCGAAGGTAGGCTTTTGCAAGATGAAAAACATACTGAACAATAAAAGAATTTCAGTTGCAACGAGAAAAAGAGTGTTGAGGTGCTACATAGAACATTTACTTTTGTGTGGATGTAAAGCGCGGACAATGAGCAGACAAGCTGAAAAACATCTGATGACTGTGGAAATGTTGTTTCTGCGGAAAATGCAAAGAATACAATGGATAGACAGAAAAACCAATAAAAGTCCCCCAAGAAACAAATTAAAATCTTGAACTGATTAGAGACATTAGACATAGAAAGTCAACATATTTGGGCATGTTATGAGAAGAAATGAATTGGAGAACTCGGTGACAACTGTCAAGATCGAGGGGAAGAGACCAGGGGAA
This sequence comes from Cepaea hortensis, assembly GCA_963921405.1. Taxonomy (NCBI): domain Eukaryota; kingdom Metazoa; phylum Mollusca; class Gastropoda; order Stylommatophora; family Helicidae; genus Cepaea; species Cepaea hortensis. The sequence continues at coordinate 81,695,961 of OY992878.1, forward strand.
GGCCGGGATGGCTTGGCCACTTGGCATGGTCGAGACAGAAACACGGAGCTGATCCACGACTGATCGAGTGGGAGGGCGAACTATGACCGCCCACGTTTATCGGTATGGCACATGATGCATGGAATATATTCTGAAAAAGTAAAGAACCAATATATCATTTTTCGATGTAGTCACCACTGCGTTCAATGAAAGTCCTCCAGCGCCGATAAGTGCTTGATTCCTATAGAAAAACATTCTCTTGGTTTCGCGTGTAACTATTCTTGCACCACCTGCTGAACTCTTTATTGGACCGAAAAGTTTTCCCTCCCAATGACAGTGGGAATCACTTGGGTATTTACAAAACGTTATCATCAAGTGCTATGCTGGGTGTGCAGGCGAACATAGTCCCACACAAACACCTGTCTTCTGTACTCATCGTCTTATTCGCCATTCTTCCCAGCAAGCCTGAAATTATCAGCAACAATTATCTTGAGAAGTACAGGCAACCTGTGTGATACTGACAACATCACCCACGCAGAGCCGATTGGTTGTTGCAAATATGGGTATAGCACCATATACCCAATGCGCCAAAAGCGTGCAAAAGGGTTCATTCTTTCTGTACAAAAAGGGTTCGTTCTTACTTTACTAAAAAGGGTTCGTTATTATTTTACTAAAAAGGGTTCGTTCTTACTTTACTAAAAAGTGTTCCTTCTTCTATATATATATAAAAGAGACTGTGTGTGGTTGGGAATGTATTGGATGCGTTCGATAACGGTACATCCGATTGAGATAAAATTTTCTACGTCTTCCTTTCATTCCTGCGCAACCGACGGTAATAGTTATTTATTTACTAAAATAGTATTAACTTACTAAAATTTAATAATTACATTTACATTGTCATTTCAATATAGCAAGGGGACTTAACATAAGAAAAGTTATTTCAAGGGGCATAACTTTTAATAACATTGCTATTAATTTATATATAGATTGTTGCAAGGTTTTCACAGATTTATAAACTCTTTCTCTATAGTTAATTACAGGCATAAGAGTTATAATAAATATTGATATAATCTTTAAGGCATTTTCAAAGTTTTCATAAAAATAATGCATCTATTTAAATAGTGAAAATTTTCTAACTCATCTTTTCGACTCAAGAAGTTATCTAAAGTCATGTAGGTGATTGAAAACAGTTATCATTAAAAATAATGGACGGTGTGTGGAAGGGCATTCTTAAGTTAATTCTTTTTTGTTACATGAATGTAACGAGACACTCCCCGCCAGGAGCTGGGCAAAGCCTCGCCGGGTCAGATAGATAGACAGACAGACAGACAGATAGTCGGGAACGGGAGCTTATGTGACTACTTATATGAATTAAATGAGATGCTCCCCACCAGGGACTGGGTGAAGCCGGGCCGGGTCACACAGACAGACAGACAGACAGACAGACAGACAGACAGATAGATCCCCGCCAGGATCTGGGCGAAGCCGGGTCGGGTCGGACAGACAGATAGACAGACAGACAGACAGATAGTCGGGAACGGGAGCATATATGACTACTTATATGAATTAAATGAGATGCTCCCCACCAGGGACTGAGTGAAGCCGGGCCGGGTCACACAGACAGACAGACAGACAGACAGACAGATAGATCCCCGCCAGGATCTGGGCGAAGCCGGGTCGGGTCGGACAGACAGATAGACAGACAGATAGACAGACAGACAGACAGACAGACAGACAGACAGATAGTCGGGAACGGGAGCTTATATGACTAATTATATGAATTAAATGAGATGCTCCCCACGAGGAGCTGGGCGAAGCCGGGCCGGGTCAGACAGACAGACAGACAGACAGACAGACAGACAGACAGACAGACAGATAAGCAGACAGATAGATAGATAGATCCCGCCAGGGCCTGGGCGAAGCCGGGCCGGGTTATCTAGTACTTTACTAAAAAGGGTTCGTTATTATTTTACTAAAAAGGGTTCGTTCTTACTTTACTAAAAAGTGTTCCTTCTTACTTTACTAAAAAAGGTTCGTTATTATTTTACTAAAAAGGGTTCCTTCTTACTTTACTAAAATGCCAGAGCGCTTCTCATACATAACACCGAGAGGCAGCTGTTTCAGCTAATATGGTGTAGTTGCTAATGTGGTGTAGTGGCTAATGTGGTGTAGTGGTTAATGTGGTGTAGTGGTTAACGTGATGTAATGGTTAATGTGGTTTAGTGGTTAATGTGATGTAGTGGTTAATGTGGTGTAGTGGTTTATGTGGTTTAGTTGTTAATGTGGTGTAGTGGTTAATGTAGTGTAGTGGTTAATGTGATTTAGTGGTTAATGTGGTGTAGTGGTTAATGTGGTTTAGTGGTTAATCTGGTGTAGTGATTAATTTAGTTTAGTGGTTAAAGTGGTTTAGTGGTTAATCTGGTGTAGTTGTTAATGTGGCGTAGTGGTTAATGTGGTGTAGTGGTTAATGTGGTGTAGTGGTTAATGTAGTGTAGTGGTTAATGTGATTTAGTGGTTAATGTGGTGTAGTGGTTAATGTGGTTTAGTGGTTAATCTGGTGTAGTGGTTAATTTAGTTTAGTGGTTAAAGTGGTTTAGTGGTTAATCTGGTGTAGTTGTTAATGTGGCGTAGTGGTTAATGTGGTGTAGTTGTTAATGTGGCGTAGTGGTTAATGTGGTGTAGTTGTTAATATGGTGTAGTGGTTAATGTGGTGTAGTGGTTAACGTGATGTAATGGTTAATGTGGTTTAGTGGTTAATGTGATGTAGTGGTTAATGTGGTGTAGTGGTTTATGTGGTTTAGTTGTTAATGTGGTGTAGTGGTTAATGTAGTGTAGTGGTTAATGTGATTTAGTGGTTAATGTGGTGTAGTGGTTAATGTGGTTTAGTGGTTAATCTGGTGCAGTGGTTAATTTAGTTTAGTGGTTAAAGTGGTTTAGTGGTTAATCTGGTGTCGTTGTTAATGTGGTGTAATTGTTAATGTGGCGTAGTGGTTAATGTTGTGTAGTGGTTTATGTGGTTTAGTGGGTAATATGGTTTAGTGGTTAATCCGGTGTAGTTCTTAATGTGGTGTAATTGTTAATGTGGTGCAGTGGTTAATATAGTGTAGTGGTTAATGTAATGTAGTAGTTAATTTTGTGTAGTGGTTAATGTGGTGTAGTGGTTAATGTAATGTTGTGGCTGGGCGCCATTTGGAAACAGACCACCTTGTGATAGTTTTCATACAATGGTATGGGTGCCGGTCGTTCAGAAAGCATAGGGAAACTACTGAACGTAAACTTGCCAAGAAATCACAAACAGCCATCAAATACTGGGGTTGACTGCGACGTCCTGTAAAGGATATGCAAGTAACTGTGACTTGCCGACGCGGTGGCCCTATACACCCGAAAATGGATAGTAGATAATTTTCCAAGACCTGCGACCGCCAACGTGATGTCAACCACCTTACCTGCCCATTGTATAGCACCACAACTCCAGTATAATGAATGCATGACACCGATGCCCTACATTAACGGATTTAAACAAAAAAAAGAAGGTTTGGATCAAACACAAATGAATGGCGTAAAATAGGGGGTAGGGGTGTGTCACAGTTATGACTTAACAGTTGTTAATATGGTAGCAGACTAGTTGTATTATAACGTACTGACAACACTGTGGCGACATAAAAGCCCATATCAGATACAATAAGTAGCTTAAGACGATAAATCACCCCATGGCACTTAATCAATGAACGCGTCTCACAATTCCTGTTCATACCGACCCCAGGGTTCGAAATGAGCCGCAGACAGTTTGAAACCAGACCACCTTGCCTTAATTTCGATGGTAAGAGCATTGGTCGTTCACAACGTAATGGCAAACTATTGAACTTACAAATTGCCGTTAAGTCACAAACATCCCTAAAATGGTGGGTTTGATTGCGACGTCCTGTACATGACATACAGCTAACTTAAAACCTTTTGATGAGACTAAGTCAATCCCAGAACCTAAGAGGTTGGGGAAAAAACAGTACCACTGCTGAGGTCGAACCATGACCACTAATCGCTATACCATAGCGGCTCCAACTCTCAGTGTATGCTCTTGTTAGAAGCTCAATTTTGGGAGTAAATTTCGAGTCTTAATTAGTAACAGTAACAGTAATTTGAAACGCATTACGGCAGGACGACGTAGAGTAGAATATGCCATCACATGTCAACACACAAATGAGCAGAAGTGACTTGTAGAAATGTTAGACTGGAATGCGATACACATATTTTACTGAATCTGAACTTCTAGAGACGCAGCATCTGAAGCCACTTTAAGTATAATAGAAAGTTTGTTGCGTATCCTTTAAATGACGTCGCAGTCAACCCCAGCATTTTGGCTGTTTGTGATTTGTTTTGGCCAGTGCACGTCCAGTAGGTGGACATTGCTTTCTGAACGACCGGCATTCACACCATTGTATGAAACCAGCGCAAGGTGATCTGCTAAGAATTGGCCGGCAGCTGTGTTTGGAATGCGGGCATGGGATTACGAATTGTCTAAGTATGAGCAAGTAAATAAAGCACACTTGTACACGTCTCCAGTCTTGCTAGACACAGGGTGCTAGATCAAGTTATTATAGAGAAATCTACACTAGATGGACTATGTTACAGGCATGACGCAGTCCGCCTTAACTTTTCAATCATTTCAAGGTAGGGTGTATTTTTAATGACTGTTCAGTTGTTTGAAAATTTTGACGTTCCAAGTTTTGTATTCGCCATCTGTGGAGTTCATGCAACATAATCCATCCATCCATTCATCATGTGCCATGCCGATAAGCTTGGGCGGTCATGTTCTGCCATCTCACTCGATCACCAGAGTCGCATATCAGCTCCGTGTTTCTGTCTCGACCATGCCACGTGGCCATCCATCCAGGTATTTACTTCTCGGTCTTCCTCTTGGTCTCTTCCTTTCAATCTTGACAGACGTCACCAAGTTCTCCAAGTCATGTCTTCTCATAACATACCCAAAAATGTTTGACTGGCTGTACGTCTAATGACTCTAATCAGTTTACGATCTTCATTTGTTTCTTGAAGGACTTGTTCATTGGTTTGTCTGTCTGTCCATGGTATTCTTTGCATTTTCCCCAGAAACCATATTTTCATAGCCATCAGATGTTTTTCTGCTTGACTGCTCATTGTCCACGCTTCACTTCCATATAAAAGTATAGATTCTATGTAACACTTCAACACTCTTTTTTCGTTTCAATTGATATCTTTTTATTGGTCAGTATGTTTTTCATAATAATAAGTAAATACAAAATTTGGATCGGCAATATTTTTCAAAAACTGCACAGTCATTAAAAATACACTCTAGACCTATTTAAGGGTGGGTCAACCTGAGAGCACAGGTCAATTTAAACAACATCGCTCTGATGGGGATTCGAACACCTGACCACTAACGGACCAGTAGACAAGCGTCTAGCCACTAGGGCGGCTTCCATTCTGTATTTCCATCTTCAAGTGAAGCTTGCTACATGTAAAGTACGAGTGGAGCTTTAAATGAAAACCTTACACGTTGTGTGTGTGTGTGTGTGTGTGTGTGTGTGTGTGTGTGTGTGTGTGTGTGTTCTACTTCTTCTATCGTTCGCTTTACATATGTCTATTACTGCAATGTTGTCGCTTGTACGAATTTAACTGTCTTTTTAGTTCACTCAGCGGTCCATAGAGTCTATCTTCCATTGTTGTCTCTCTAGACCAGTAGGTTTGCCTAGATATGTTGTATTTTGGGCAGTCTTGGAGTATGTGCTCTGCTGTCTGCGACGCCAATCCACATGTGCACATGGCTGATTTACCAATCTTGAATTTTGTATACATGTGGTTGCGTAATCTATTGTGTCCTGTTCTTAGGCGCAAAGTAATGTCTTGTTCTGGTCTATCCATAACGTGGTAGTCACCTTGAGCAGGTTTTGGTGGCTTTCTGACTGATTTGATCATTCTTTTCTTTTGGTGGTATGTAACGGGAGCATCAGGCTGTTCTTCTTTTGCTCCTTCCTTAGCCAATCAATCAGCTCTGTCGTTTCCGGGTATTCTACAGTGGGATGGTATCCACTATATAGTGACCTTATATTGACTGCTTATGTTGACTGCTGTATAGTGACTGCTGTATAGTGACCTTATGTTGAACGCTAAGCTAGCGAATCCATTACGTGGAAGCTTTCTGAGTGGATGTTGCCTGCAGTCTGTTCTTCCCTGGTGTGTGCTTGAGAGGCCATGGGCAAAAGAAATGCCAATTACATGGAAGTGAGGAATTAAAGCAGCCATGAGCAGGACGTAGCAATTCCTCGGTTGAGCCCAGTCTCAGAGCAATATGTGCAGCTCTGCAATTATGGAAGCCTCTTTGGATAGTGGGGAATGCCCATGGTCTGCCCTGCCTTCCCTTGATGGTTGACCGTGATGTCTCTGAATGTTCTACCTTGACCAGCTGAGATGTGGGCGACACCACAACAGTAAGAGTCTAACGTCCCTCGAAACCCGAGGATGGCTAACCTCAGTAAAAAAATAATTTCCTGCCGAAGTCGAATGTGCTGGCCTAAGGGTGGCAAATAAAAACTGGCACTACACAATTACTTCCGACTGAAATGTCGATCGTGCCCGGAGCAGCTCTGACTAACTAGTCTTCCGAATGTCCGTCGTGCCCGGAACAGCTCTAACTATTTTGTTTTCCGGGCACACTGATTAAGCACATGTCCAAAACGAAAGCTCGCTGAGTGGATACCATCTGCAATCCGACCGTCCCTGGTTTGTGCGGGGATTGGCACGTAACTAACGAAAGGCCCAATACGATGAAATGAGGAATTAAGCAGCCATTAGCTGGACGTGGCGATTCGCTCGGTGAGCCCAGCACGAGAACGCTATGGGTCGGCTCTGCAACTATGGAAGCCACTCTGGATGGCTGAAAATGCCATCGACTGTCCCTGCCTTCCCTTGAGGGCTGATCGTGAAGTATTTGACCGTTCTAATTTCATCAGCTGGGATGTGGACGGCACCAAAAAAAGTGAGAGTTCCCCAGGAATGCTAACCTGGTCAAAAACGCAAGCAAAAGTCGATGTGTTGGCCTAAGGATCTAGGCGCAAGGGTTCCATAACAATACACTGCAATTACATCTGAAAAACACTCAGGATGAAAGAAGAAGAAACAGAGGAAGAAGAAGAAGAAGAAGAAGAAGAAGACACCTTAGATTTCTGTAGAAAAATCGACCCTGGGGTCACTACTAAGTGTGCCTAACCTGGTCTGAACAGTCTGTCACAGAAGTCACGCCATTTTGAAACTTCCTACTCCACTCATACACCTGCTGGAATGACAGGCATGCATCACATTACTGGACCTTCATGCGGCGATGACGTTCTATCGTTTTCACCCTATCACTGATTAAGAAAAACGGATAACAGAACACTGCTCCCCTTTGATTCTATCAAAAGGTGGGCGGCCATCTTTAAATTGTCAGAATGACGTCACGATATTCGTCTGCACCGTGATGTCACGTACTTAACACTCTTGACATCCTTAACATCAATAATGACAGGTTAAAAGATATTGGCATGGTTATTGTAATTTCTATCACGCTGTTAAGGTTTTTATTTGAATCTCCCTTGTAAGTAACGAGAGAACCCGTGTACACATCTTAAGGCGTTTTGGGCACATTGTGCTCTCCCATACGTCTATAGACCAATCGGAAGTCCACAAGTGATGCGGTCAATTTCTCACTGGCAGCCTTAACTGGACATGGAGGAGTCCAGACAGCAGGATTAAAAACCAGATAGATTACATCCTGATTAGCAAAAAAGTTTCGAAATGCGTTAACAGTCGTAAAAACAGTTCCAAATGCAGACTGTTACAGTGATCACAGATTAATTACAGGCACATTGAGGGTAAAGTTAAAAAAAAAGTCAAGTATACAACAGGAAACCCTAAATATGACTTGTGCAAATTGAAAACTGACAAAGAAATACAAGATAATTTTAACATAGAAGTAAAGAACAAATTTGATTTATTGTCTGATCTAGAGATCCTATTTCAAGATGTAGATGATCAATGGGAAATGCTGAAGAATTCAATCAGTTGTGCAGCAGAAAAAACTATCCCCATAGTAAAGAAAGTGGGTCGTAAGACATGGATGACTGAAGAAATTTTACAAATAATGGAAATAAGACAGAACAAAAATAATCCTGCCAAATATGAAGAAATTAACAGAAAAGTTAGAACCTTATGTAAGGAGGCAAAAGAAACATGGTTTGAGAAAAATTGCAGAGAAATTGAAAAACAACACAACAGTAAAAAAACCGAAACTAATGCACAAAAGAATTCAGGAGCTTACTAATCAAAGAACACGTACATCAGCAGGCTGCCTAAAGACAAAAGATGGAAGAGTCATAATAGAAAAATATCAGATCTTACATGTATGGTCAGATTACGTGAAAAAAATTTATGACGATAACAGAGACGAACAGTATGATGTTCAAAATAATAATGAAGGACCAGCAATTGTGAAGATGGAGGTTCAGAATGCTCTTAACCATATGCAATCTGGCAAGACCCCCGGTTCAGACAGCGTCACAACAGAAATAATTAATGCTTTAGAAGAATATGGAATAGATAAAGCTACCAGTCTGCTTAATACAATATACGATACTGGAAATATACCCCATGAGTTATGTAATTCTGTATTTATTGCAATCCCAAAGAAATCAGGAGCCTTGGAATGTGATCAACATCGAACAATTCGTATAATGAGTCACATCACGAAGATTTTGCTAAGAATTATCATGCAAAGAGTTAGGAGGAAAATACAACCTGAAATAGGAGAAGAACAAATGCTGTGTATATACTGAGAATCGTAATCGAACGTTCTATAGAAGTAAACAAAGATCTACACCTTTGCTTTATTGACTACACAAAGGCTTTTGATAAAGTGAGACATGTCAACATGATAAGGATGCTTGAAGATCTACAGATTGATGGAAAAGACCTTAGACTTGTAAAAAACATATATTGGAAACAACAAGCTGCCATAAGAGTTGATAATGAAGTAGGCCAATATCAGCCTATTAAGAGAGGTGTGAGACAGGGATGTGTAATGTCTCCAGATCTGTTTTCCCTGTACAGTGAAAGTATTTTCAGAAATATTGAAGATATGGAAGGAATCAACATTGAGAGACGATGCATCAATAACATTAGATATGCAGTTGATACAGTCTTGATTGCAGACAATGAACAGGACCTGCAAAATTTAGTAGATGTGGTTTCACACAGTGAAAAACTAGGGTTAGAATTAAATTGTAAAAAGACACAGATTATGGTCGTCATTAGGAAGAACGAAATACCACAATGTAATATACAAGTAAATGGGGATATTCTTCAACAAGTGAATAGGTACAATTATCTCGAAACAGTAACAGTAACAAAATCTGATGAGAGACGCCTTGAAGAGATTAGAACAAGAATAGCTATGGCAAAAGTAGCCTTTAGCAAGATGAAAAACATACTGACCACAATAAAAAAATATGTCAATTGAAACGAGAAAAAGAGTGTTGAGATGCTACATTGAACCTGTACTTTTGTATGGATGTGAAGCTTGGACAATGAGCAGTCAGACTGAAAAACATCTGATGACTGTAGAAATGTGGTTTCTGAGGAAAATTCAAAGAATACCATGGACAGCCAGAAAGACCAATGTACAAGTCCTTCAAGAAACAAATGAAGATCGTAAACTGATTAGAGACATTAGACGTAGACAGTCACAATTATTTGGGCATGTTATGAGAAGAAATTATTTGGAGAACTTGGTGACAACTGGTAAGATCGAGGGGAACAGACCAAGGGAAAGACATAGAAGCTAGTACCTGGATGGCTTGGCCTTGTGGCATGGTCGAGACAGAAACATGGAGCTTACCCACGACTCTGGTGATCGAGTGAGATGGCAGATCATGACCGCCCACGCTTACCTGCATGGCACATGATGGATGGATGGAGCCTTAACTTCCCCAGACATTTTCTATCATCAAATTTAATCTAGGTCGACCTGGGAGTCCAGGTCAATTAAAATTTAAAATATCTACCCCGATACGAATTCGATCTCATGACCACCGACCGACAGGAAAGCGTCTAGCCACTTGGCCACTCGGCTCCTGGTGCACGGTATACGAAGAGCAAATGTCTTGTAACGCTAATAAACGCAATTTAGCTGCCCCTAAAAGCATGGATGTTTGAATGCTAATGTCAAGATCAATTACCCTCACTAGACGCATTACATAAATGCTGATTCATTTCCAACTTACAAACATCCATTCCACTCCATACGTTACACGGCAAGGAAAGAAAAGTTGGACAGACAGGAACATGCAGACTAAAGCCGCAGTTATAAAGTCGCCGTAAAATATGTAGCAGAAGATATTTGGGGATTGAAAAGGATGTTTTAAAAAGAAAAAACAACGTTAGTTGCGTATCTTTTAGAGGCCATCGGGATCAACGTCAGAATTTTAAGCTCTTTAAGATTTACTCGCCGGTTTCCGTGGCTCAGGTCTTGCTGACGCGATTCGTGATTCCGCTTACCTGAGTTCGAAACACAGCTGCGACCGATTTGGCGGCAGACCGCGTCGCGCTAGATTTTAACGTGTTGGTATGGGAGTAGGTCGTTCAGAAAGCAATGACAAACTATCGAAAGTAAACTTGCCAAGACATCCACAACAGCACTAAAAGCTAGTGTTGACAGATATATGCCAAAAAAAAAAAAAAAGATTTACTCTGCAATGTTTCCATTGAACAGTTTGCCATTTCTTTCTTAACAACCGACGTCCATACCAACAAAATCAACGCAAGGTGGTCTGCTTCCAAATCGTCTACAGCTGATTTCGAACCCTTGACTCGGTGTTGGGGAATTGCCAAACGTGTCCACTGCCTCTAAGCCACAACACCGATTGGACAGGGTGTAGGGGATGCCAGTTTATATAGCCAGACATGCATGCATATGTTGGATGTAGGAGCCGTGCTGATGCAGATCAACGCTGTATGCGACGGTCGTCCAGTATCGGGATTTTGTCAGGATAACTCACAGACGAAGGTTTAGTAACTACTCCAAAGTGAACACTATACATCTTTTACTTGGCTGTGGCATGGGCAAGTATCAACAGTTTTTCTCGCTTTGTTTTTCAAAATGGCGTTGGACCTGTTGACTTCAGTGCAGTAACATCGAATTGTGATGATATTATTAGTCAAGGAAGATTCACAACCCAATGACATTGATCGTCGAATGTCATGTGTGTTTGGAGAACAGACTGAAGCATTTTCATCAATGTTTAAATTGTGTAAACGCCTTCGTGAAAATCATGAATCCATTGGGAATGAGCCTTGTGAAAGTCGACCGAAAAATGTCATTACAGGCTGTTTTGGACGATGGGAGAGTTACTATACGCGAAGTCACGATGGCTGCTGGCAAAACGAACATTATCCTCAGAGATTACTTCAATTTTCATGACGAAACAACTGAATTTTGACCACAAATACAGTTAGAGTAACGAAGTGCGTCACGCAGTTCTTCAATGGCTCAATGACCAGCCAAAAAACATTGTATGTTGCTGGAATACAGAAGCTCGTAGCCTGATGGGAAAATTGTGCCGCAATGGCATGGGTCTACAGTGAAAAACAGCACAGGCAATTTCAGTTCATCTCTCATAATTATCGAGAGATTACACAATTCTGATACTTACTGGACGACCCTGTATGCACACATTAAAATCACTTGTTATACACGTTAATAGATTGTAGATGGTGTCTGAGTATTTCTGACATTTTAAAGTTTTTAAAATGGCGAGCTTTATTTTGTGCAAATATTGTACCTCACCTCATGTTATGGTGGCCATGGGTTCGATCCTCAACGGAGCGGAATCAGATTGTAAAACAAATTGCTTGGGCTCCCAACCTAAAATGGATAACAAGAAATGACTTGGGAAGTAAAGACAGCCGGCGTGAGACTGACCACACATACCACCGAGTACCGATTGGTCTATAAGAATACATGTCCAGCGCCCTGGTGAGGGGGGTAGCGATGTTGTTCGTAATCCCGTATATCCATGTGGGGAAATAGCTACGCGAGATTCGGCAGCGGATACCGCCGCCTTGGTAACTTACGGGGGTATGTGAGCCGGTCGTTCAGAAAGCAATGGCAAACTACTGAACGTAAAACTTTCCTAGTACACCAAGAGCAGCTGAAAAATGCTGGTGATGACTGCAACGTCCTGTAAGGGATATGCAACATAAAAAAAAAAAAAACAGTGTGCCCTGTGCGCCTTCAGGCGTGTAAAATGGCCTTGCACTGACCTACTGACCTCCGTTGTTCAAGCCCTAGATAGGTATGGCTTTATCTGAACATGCTACTCAATCACGAATCTAGTTTTCCGATTGTTCATAATTGAAAATTGATGTGGTGGTTTTCCCTTGCTTTCCACATTCATTTAGGAGACAAAGGTTAACGATAAAGGTCCCTGGATGGATGCCATAATGACATACTGGGATGAGGTTGAAGAAAATCTCATCGGACATATGGTACAAGACCCATATTTGTATAGACCTGTTACAATCTGTGGATGTGATGTGATCAGTATCACATCGATTACTTCATAAGCCATTTTCAGGTGCCAATTTTAGGCTTAGTCCGCCTGGGAGCCCAGGGTAACTTTACAAAACAGCCCCGAAGCGGATTCGAACCCATGACCAGCTGGCTGACCACTGCACTAGCGCGGGTGCTCTGAGATTTGCTGCCAGGTCCATATTTGTAGGTCAAACGTTACTCGATGGGTGATGTGGTCATCACCATTATCTCAAAGAACATTTTCTGACACCCATTGTATGAGGCTGGGTTGACACCAGGAAGACGCAGTCACGTAACAAATTCTACCCAAGAGGAATTTGAAACTATGACTACCGGGCGACAACCATGTACACAAATCACTATATTACTATGGCTCCCTGCAAATGATGCACGCTGTACGTGTTTTATTATAGGTAACCTTTCTAAACTATTTTTAACCACAGCAGCGAGTATTACGACCCACGCTTTACTGCATATTCCCATCTGTCAGTATATGTTTTGAAAACATGGAGGTATCATCATCATCATCATCATCATCATCATCATCATCATCATCATCATCATCATCATCATCATCATCATCATCATCATCATCATCTGGTGTCTTGCCGGCTGGCGAGTGCGATCATGCCTCTCTACAAATTAGGTCTCCCACGTCATGGATCAATTCGTGTGTTGACCCCCTTCCGTGCCATGACACCAGACTATCAATAATCTTCTCACGCTGTCTTCCCCTATCGCTCTTTCCGTAAATCTTTCCGGTTGTCACATGTTCCAGTTTGTGTCTTTTCATAACGTGACCAAATAACGAAGACTGCCTCTTTCTGATGTTTGTGATAAGTTGCCTTTGCGACTCAGCTTCCCTTAAAACGTCATGATTGCTCTTTTTTTTGGCTGTAAATTTAATTTTCAGCATTATTCTATAAAACCACATCTCCAAGGCTTCCATAGATTTTTTCGCCTGTTTACCAATTGTCCAGGACTCGCAGCCGTGCGTTAAAATGGTTCTATGTAACATGCAATAACTCTTTTTCTGACTTTCAAGAACAGTGACTTATTGCACAAAATGTTCTTAATTTGATAGAATGTAGTTGTTGTTTTCCTATTCTGTTCTTTATCGTAGTGATATATCTTCCATCTGATGTTATCCATATGCCTAGATATCTGAATTTCAGCACTTGCCCCAAAATAACATCATGTACTTTAATAGCACATTTAGGCACAAACTGTTTCTTTGATATCACCATGACTTCGGTCTTTCTATTATTCACACAAAGGCCCATTCTTTCACTTGCCGCAACCACTGTTTCTATCATTGCCTGTAGATCGTTCTGCCTTGTTACTATTAGGGACGTTCATTTGAAACCCGTTCCAATGGCTTTATTACAAAAGCATGAAAGAAACATTAACAGGTGTTATAGGATTAAACAAAGCATTCATTTTGAATGAATTATGCACCATAGGTTAGTCAGAAGAAGTCGCCGTAGGCATTCAGGCAAGCATCCCATTGCTTAGGTAGGCGGCGAATGCCGTCCGCAAAAAAATGATTATGGTTGCTCACTGAACCAAGTGTTTACCGCGTTCATTACTTCTGCATCTTTGTGAGTTGCCCCTTGAGAGCTTTTTTTAGAGGTCCGAACAAATAAAAATCACATGGTGACAAATCAGGACTATAAGCTGGATGTTGCAGAAATTCCCACTTCTTCCTTGCTATGCTTCCTGCACAATCTTTGCGACATGCGGACGAGCATTATCGTGCAACAAAATCACACCGCGAGAAAGCATGCCGGGTCGTTTCTTCTTGATGGCTTTTTGCAGCTTGTCTTGTGTTTGCAAGTAGTGGGTAGAGTTGATGTTGACACCAGGTTTTTTAAAGTCGGCCAACAATAGCCCTTCATGGTTGAAAAACAATGCGCCCAGCATAACTTTACCAGAGGAAACCTGTGACTTGAATTTTTTGGCCTTTGGTGATCCAGCATGTTTCCATTGCATTCTCTCTCTTTTTCTGCTCGGCTCAAAGTGGCGACACCATGATTCATCGTCTGCCACTATGCGGAAGAGAAATGCATCACACTCCACTCTGTAACGTAGCAACTGGTTCAAACACCATCCCATGCGTTCCTCTTTTTGGTGGCGGTCAACATCCGTGCTACCTACTGTGAACACACCTTCCGATATTGCAGTTTCTTACGAACTACCTTTTGAATTGTCCCAATTGACACATCAAATTCTTTTGCTAGTGAACATATGCTTCGACAACGGTTCATATGTACTGCTGCATCAATTTTTTCGATGATTCTTTTCTTTCTGTTGCAACAATATGCGCTTGACCTGGCCGTCGAAGATCTGTCGTGAACTGACGTCCTTTCCGAAACATTCATGCCCAGTCTGTCACTGTTGACTTCGACACACATTTGTTACCGTACGAATCCTGCATTCTTCGATGAATGTTAACTAGTCGACATCCTTTAAATGAAAGAAACTGAATCACCGTTCTTTGAGCTTTTTTAGACAGATTTTGGATCAACCCGGCCATTTTCTCAACGGCCAGAAACAGAACCAATGCATCATGGAACGATAAGCACGTGCTCTTTTATTCATTGGTCAGTACTTATCTCATGACTATGACATGATCATATTCAACGTACGCATTTATGCTCAGTGCGGCACGAACGTATTTCAAATGAACGCCCCTTATATTAAGACGGTGTCGTCAGCATAGTGTAAGTTATTTATGTTACGCCCACCAACAAGGATCCCTGGCATATTTTCTGTAGATCTCATTATATATTTACTGTACTATCAGGCATTGCTTTTGAATATTTGAGCCAGAATAGCTTGACGGTGATTAATTACATTAGCAGCTGGTCATTTATAATAGAAAGATAGGATAGGCCAAGTGCTTTGTGATACACGAACGGTTATAGTAGCTTCTACCGAAGAGAGACAATCATACGAATACACAGATCGACAAAGCGAGAATCGGACTGACTAGCAGATAAACAGACGGACGCACAGCCAGGCAAACAACCAGATAGACAAACACATAGACAGACAGGCAAAGTTTTGCAAGATTATTGTGGGAAACAAATTAACGTAGTGTATTTTAAAATAAAAATGCTATAATCATCATCATGATGTGAACTTGGGTGGGGGTTGGTCTCCCCACAGATCTCGGTCCTTGGTTTCCTGAATCAATTCTACTGATGATATACCTCCATGTCATTGTCTGAAACCATCAAGCCTCATCCATATCTCTCACCAACCTCTATCTCGACCTCCGCTGAATTTTCCAATCGTTATTATGTTCACCAATGCCTCTCTTCTCAATATGACAAAATAAAATGTTTGTTTCTTTCTTAAATTTATGTTTAATGCTTGTTCTACTGTCATTGCATAAATACGTTTGGCAAATAAATTGGGCTGTGGGACTAAAATTAGAGAATAATGGTTAAGGATTCCTTACGTAAGAACATATCAATTAGGGACACTAAGACAATCTCATAAATTAAAAAAAAAAAACACATTAAAAAAAACAACACATATCTATATGATATCTATATATCAATAGCAATTGAAAGCTATAATTACCGACCGGGTTTCGAACATGTCACCTCTAAATGACGACGGCGCCTAGCTGAAGGAAGAAGTGTACTTCAACGTATTACCAACTAAACACCTATATCTATGACATCAAACAATACATATGTTTTTATTTACGTAATAAAACTGAAGCTTCACGGACTTAAATAATGCATGTAAATGGAAGGTAAAAGTCAAACCCAATGAGTGCAACAGTTTAGCACTGTCGGCAGATTTCATTCTGTCAACAAGCGCAAACGTAAATGTGAATAACTAGGAGAAGCCTGCTCTGATAAGACGTCAAGTGAATTCTAGCTCAACTGTCTGTTCCTGCTGTTTTTACTGTCTGGGTCAGAATAACTTCACGTAACGACTAACTGGGGTAGACAGAAATTGTTGGGATAGCATAAGTTTAGGTAAAAATTGCTTGGGACAGTATAAGTGAACGTAATCATCTGAACTAATGAGGTAATTTGACAGCTGTTTGCAGCAGATAAGATGAGTTTGTTCTCTGTATATGGACTCCTTTTTATTTTATAAAGTCTATACAGACGCAAACATGATATGTTTAAGAGCATGCATATTTCCCATTGCAACATACGCCTGAGAGACCTTGACACTTACTAAACATTCTGAACAGCGCATACATGCCGTTGAATATAAATGTTATAGACGAGTTCAAATAATATCTTAGATACAGAAAAGAACGAATGCGCCCATACTTCAAGAGCTTAATATTGAATAATGTTGGCTATTAAAGACGATAAAATAAAGACAATTAAAATATTTTGGTCACTTGAATATTCACGAAAGTTTGGAGAGAACAATAATGGAGGGGTATATGCCTTGGAAGAGAGGAAGAGGAATACAGCAAAGAAGATGGGTGCAGGATGTGGTGGATGATCTCCAGATGGGTGTATCGGACGCGGGATAGAGATGTTTTCCGGAAGGTTGTTATGGGAGCGAGGTTCTGCAAAGGACATGCTACTGAATAAATGACTGATACAGACGTTAAGTAAAAAAGGGCGCCTGTATACGCTTTGAGGTACATGGGCATATGGTGTGAGGCCCATATTTGTATAGAGGATACTCGAGGATTGATGGGGTCAATATCATGCCAGCCGCCTTTACTTCCCTAAGACAAATACCGGTACCCGTGTTAGGCTGGTTCCACCTCGGAGCCTAGGCCAGTTTGAATAGCCAGTCTCAATGCGGACTTGAACACATGACCAGCAAGCCGGTAGGCAAGCGTCCATCCAGTACGCTACAGCGGCTCCCAGGCAATTGGTGCTAGTCTCATATGTTTAGACACACGGGTACACGATGGGTCTTGTGGACCATATCACGCGTTTACTTCCTAGTTAATGTCATGGTACCCAATTCAGTCAGGGTCGACATGGGAGACCAGGTCAATGGGACAACTACTCGCCTTAATGGGGGTTCGATCGCCTGATTGTGGGATGGCAAGCATGCATGCTAGCCAATGCATTTATGCTGCTCCGCGTGTAACATGTCATAATGCTGTGCCTAACCGATCTATATGAAAGCACACCCATTCCTTGGTAATAATACTGTGCCTAATCGGTGGAATATCTGACTAATATTGTCGATCATTCAATGTCAACTGTTCTAGAACAATACTGTACCCAGCAGATCGACAGTTCAAGTACAACTGTTCCTAGAGCACAATACTCTGTCTGGCAGGTAGATCATTCTAATAATTCTGTTCCCAGAAGACAATACTGTATCTAACATGTCCAACAGTATAGTAGCTATTCATAGAATGTCGAATGTCGGACATGTTAGAGCACACAGTACTGTCTAGTATATGGAAGAATTTAGTGCAGCTGTACATAGAAAACAATACTGTATCTAGCATGTCGAACATTCTACTCGAAGTTCAACTGTTCCAAGAGCCCAATTCTGTATCTGGCATGTCCATAGACAACAATCCGCTATATAGCATATCGAACATTCTAGTGCATATGTTCTAGAACGCAATACTAAATATCGAACATTATAGTTTAATTATTGTCAAAATTGATGGGGTCAAATGAATTGTTCAGGTTAAAATCTAATAAGCCGGGGGTTTTCAATAGTGCATCTATTAACTGCATTTTATATCACCTACTTCCCCGTTCGCCGGCCCTGTGGCGAAAGGAAACGGACGCAGTTAGTAATCCCTCATACCGCGTTCGAAACACAGCTGTGGGCGATTTGGAAGCAGACAGCCTTGCGTTGGTTTCATTAAATTGTATGAGTGCCGGTCGTTCAGAAAGCAATGACAAAATACTGAACGTAAACTTGACAAGAAATCACAAAGAGATAAAAATGTCATGTTGTACCTGGGTACAATCTTCAACTGCTCCAACATCATAAGGGAAGAAATACAAACTAGAATCAATTCTGGAAATAAGATATAATATGCATTACAACATCTACTAAAATCAGATGCGCTATCTCGTAATACCAAAATCACAATATACAAAACACTGATCAGACCAGTTGTGCTGTGTGGCTCTGAAACCTGGAATACAACGAAAGGAGACGAAGCCTTGTTACAAACCTTTGAGAACAAAGTTTTAAGACGCATCTTTGGACCCATTAGGGATACACAAAATGGAGAGTGGAAAAGAAGAAGTAACAAAGACATTTATGATCTGTTTAAGTCCCCGCTAATCACTGGTATCATGAAGGCTAATAGATTACAATGGCTGGGGCATATAGAAAGAATAGAAGACAATAGGGAAACAAAACTCGCTTACACTCAGGAAATAAATGACCGTAGACCCCGAGGTAGACCAAGAAGAAGGTGGAGAGATATTATATATACAGACCTACAAGCACTTGGAATCAACGACTGGCAAGAGAAGGTCAACCAGAGAGTCGAATGGAGACGAGTTGTATCTGCAGCAACGAACCTCAATGGCTCGGAACGATGAAGAAGAAGAAGAAGATGTTGCCTTCGACGTCCTGTAAAGGATATGCAACTAACTTAGCTAACTTTCCCCTAGGCCTCCTGTGTGCCATTTACTCTTCTCTTCTTCTTTTCACCTCATATCATCATGTTCCACTTGTACCTTCATGTTTCGATATTCCCATGGACTCTGTTATTCTCTGCGTCCATCGTTTACGTGGTCGGCCTCTTCCTCTGTTTCCCTCTGGTCTAAACATGGTCTATACATCATTGCTTGTTGTGGTGTACTGTTGATTGGTAACATACTTGCATGGCCAAACCATTTGACTTGCTGCTTTCTAATAAAATCTGGTGCAGCTGTAACCCCCACTTTAGTCTGATTTCTTAATTTCTGATCTTATCTTTATTATACACTAGCTGACCCGGCCCGGCTTCGCCCAGACCCTGGTGGGGAGCATCTCATTTAATTCATATAAGTAGTCATATAAGTTCTCGTTCCCGTTACCGACTATCTGTCTGTCTGTCTGTCTATCTGTCTGTCTGTCTGTCTGACCCGGCCCGTCTTCGCCCAGACCCTGATGGGGAGCATCTCATTTAATTCATATAAGTAGTCATATAAGTTCCCGTTCCGACTATCTATCTGTCTGTCTGTCTGACCCGGCCCGGCATCGCCCAACTCCTGGTGGGGAGCATCTCATTTAATTCATATAAGTAGTCATATAAGTTCCCGTTCCCGACTGTCTGTCTGTCTGTCTGTCTGTCTGTCTGTCTGTCTGTCTGTCTGTCTGTCTGTCTATCTATCTATCTGTCTGTCTGTCTGTCTGACCCGGCCCAGCGCATGGTGGAGAGCATCTCATTTAAATTATATAAGTAGTCATATAAGATCCTATTTCCGACTATCTGTCTGACTGTCTGTCTGTCTTGGGTAAATGGAGGAGAGAGGAGGAAGAGGGAGGTGGAGGAGGAAAGAGGAGGGAGGAGGAGGGAGGAGACAGGAGGAGTAGGGAGGAATAGGAGGGAGGAGGAGGGATTAGGAGGAGGAGGCAGGAGTAGGGTGGAGAGGAGGCGAGGAGGAGGGATGAGGAAGAGGGAGAAGGAGGAGGGAGAAGGAGGAGAAGGAGGGGGAGAAGGAGGAGGGAGGAGGAGGGAGGAGGAGGAATGTGAAGGGAGGAGGAGGGAGGAGGGAGGAGGTAGAGGGAGGAGGAGGAGGAGGGAGGCGGAGAGAGGAGGAGGAGGGAGGAGGAGGAAGAGGGAGGAGGAGGAATGTGAAGGGAGGAGGGGGGAGGAGGTAGAGGGAGGAGGAGGAGGTAGAGGGAGGAGGAGGGAGGAGGCGGAGAGGGATGAGGAGGAAGGAGGAGGGGGAGGAGGGAGGAGGAGGGAGGAAGGAGGAGGAGGGGGGAGGAGTGATGAGGAGGAGGGAGGAGGAGGAGGTAGAGGGAGGAGGAGGAGGAGGTAGAGGGAGGAGGAGGGAGGAGGCGGAGAGGGAGGAGGAGGAAGGAGGAGGGGGAGGAGGGAGGAGGAGGAAGGAGGAAGAAGGAGGAGGAGGGAGGAGGAGTGATGAGGAGGAGGGAGGAGGAGGAGGGAGGAGGAGGAGGGAGGAGAAGGAGGGAGGAGGAGGGATGAGGAGGAGGGAGGAGGAGGAAGAGGGAGGAGGAGGAATGTGAAGGGAGGAGGAGGGAGGAGGAGGAGTTAGGAGGAGGAGTGAGGAGGAGGACGGAGGAGGGGGAGGAGGGAGGAGGAGGAGGAGGGAGGAAGAAGAAGGAGGAGGGAGAAGGAGGGATGAGGAGGAGGAGGGAGGAGGAGGAAGAGGGAGGAGGAGGAATGTGAAGGGAGGAGGAGGAGGGAGGAGGAGAAGGCAGGAGGAGGGATGAGGAGGAGGGAGGAGGAGGAATGTGAAGGGAGGAGGAGGGAGGAGGTAGAGGGAGGAAGAGGAGGGAGGAGGAGGAGAGGGAGGAGGAGGAAGGAGGAGGAAGGAGGAGGGGGAGGAGGGAGGAGGAGGAGGGAGGAAGAAGGAGGAGGAGGGAGAAGGAGGGATGAGGAGGAGGAGGGAGGAGGAGGAAGAGGGAGGAGGAGGAATGTGAAGGGAGGAGGAGGGATAGGGAGGAGGGGGAGGGGAAGAGGAAGAGGGTATGAGGAGGGAGGAGCTAGAGGGAGGAGGAGGAGGGAGGAAAAGGGAGGAGGGAGGAGGAGGGAGGAGGTAGGAGGAGGAGGAAGAAGGAGGAGGAAGGAGAAGGAAGGAGGAGGAAGAAGGAGGAGGAAGAGGGATGAGGAGGATGGAGGAGGGAGAGGGAGGAAGAGGGAGGAAGAGGAAGAGGGAGGAGGAGGAAGAGGGAGGAGGAGGATGGAGGAGGGAGAGGGAGGAGGGGAAGAGGAAGAGGGTAGGAGGAGGGGAGAGGAGGAGGAGAAGGAGGGAGGAGGAGAAGGAGGAGGAGGGAGGAGGAGGGGAGAGAAAGAGGGAGGAGGCAGAGGGAGAAGAAGGAAGGAGGAGGAGGAAGGAGGGAGAATGAGGAGGGAAGGAAGGAAAGGGAGGTGGAAGAGGAGGAGTAGGGAGGAGGAAAGAGGTAGGGGGAGGAGGAGGTAGAGGGAGGAGGAGGAGGAAGGAAAGGGAGGAGGAAGAGGAGGAGAAGGGAGGAGGAGGGTGGAGGGAGGAGGAGGAGGTAGAGGGAGGAGGAGGGAGGAGGTAGGAGGAGGAGGAGGGATGAGGAGGAGGAGGGATGAGGAGGGAGAGGGAGAAGGAGGGAAGATGAAGAGGAGGCGGAGGGAGTAGGAGGGAGTAGGAGGGAGTAGGATGGAGGAGGTGGGGAGAGGAAGAGGGAGAAGGAAGAGGGAGAAGGAGGAGGGAGGAGGGAGAGGGATGAGAGGGAGGAGGAAGAGGAGGAGGGTGGAGGGAGGAGGTAGAGGGAGGAGAAGAGAGGAGGAGAGAGTTCGCCATTCCGAATTCATACTCGTCTAGTTCTTCCCTTCTACACGACTGTAGATAACTTCCTTACACATAAAAAGATGAATTGTTATTGATATTGCCGTGGCATGGAGGAATATCAGCAGCAGAGTTGATCCAAAAAACCAAAGACTGAGATCTACGGAGAGCCATGAACGCCTACGCCAGCCGGCACGGCACTTGATGATGATGATTGCCGTGTGACGATTCTGTGTAGTCACGTCATTTTCTTCCCTTTCCCTAGCGTTTTGGTTCGGGGATTCTTTCATCATCATCATCATATATTTACGTACGTATTTTGGGAGGGGGAGGAGGGAGGAGGAGGAAGAAGAAAAAAAAACTATGACAGTTGACAGCTCTGGAATGAAAGGAAGGCGTGTAGAAAATTTCATCTCAATCAGATGGGCCGTTCGCGAACAAATAAAGGACATACATATTTACATACATATATACATACACTTTGTTTTATAGATATAGATTATTACTTTATTATTCTGTATCTTTATTATTCATTGAGTATTCTTCTCAGGAATCTCATTTCTGTTGTGATTTTTCTTTTCTTTTTTCTGTCATTGTCCAGGTTTGGCATTGGTAACATAGAGTTGGTAGGAAGATTGTGTTGTAAAGTGCTTTCTTAGTAGTTATTGATACATGTTTGTTCTTTAGTATTGGGGCCATTTGTCCAATGAGTTGGTTTGCCTTATTGCCTCTATTTTCGATCTCGTCTTCTGATTTGCCATTCGATGATATTATACTTCCTAGGTACTTACAACTCTTTACTTGTTTCAAAGGATGTTCGTTTAGGTGAATGGTTGTTACTTTTTCTTCTTTAGTTACAGTCATTACTTCTGTTTTACTTGTGCTAATTTTCATGTTGTGTTCCCTACACATTTCATTTAGACTATTCACGTGGTCTTGTAATTCAGCTTCTGATTTTGCTATTAGTGCTTGGTCGTCCACAAACAGGAGTTCTCTAATGGTTAGATATGCAGATGGTTCTTCTTCTGTGTTCTCGGCATGAGGTGTTCTTGTGGTCCCTGTTTGGCTGGTTTCTTTACATATGTTGTCTATATATGTTATGAACAAGATAGGGGACAGGACACAGCGGTGTCGTAATCACTATGCATTCACTGTTATTGTATAAGCTTCTACATAGGTTTGTTAGATGTGTACTCACACCATATTGTTTAAGGATTTCCCGCAGCTTGTTTCTATATATTCTGTCAAATGCCTTTTCTTGGTTGACAAAGGCTAAGTAGAGTGTTTCATTGAATTCAATTGATATTTCTATAAGTTGTCTTAGAGCAAAAATGGCATCTGTGCATCCTTTGATTTTCCTAAATCCAAGTTGTGTTTCACTTAGCTGTGGTTCTATAGTTGTTCGTAATCTTTTCTCAAGAATTTTACAAAATATTTTCCCATTATGACTCAAAAGGGAAATGCCTCTATATTGTGTGCAGTATCTTTTACTGCCTTTGTTTTCCCAAATTGGAATAATTATGGCATTTCCCCAGTATCGTTGTGTCTGTTCTACCCAAACATGGTTAAATAGTCTATGTAGCCATGCTGTTCCTACTTCTCTTGCTGCCTTAATTAGTTCTTCTTCTTCTTTCGTTCGCTTGAAACATGTCTACAACTGCAATGTCGTCTCTTGTATGAATCCAACAGTCTTTTTTAGTTCATTCAGCGGTCCATAGAGTTTATCTTCCACTGTTGTCTCTCTAGGCCAGAAGGTTCGCCTGGATATGTTGTAGTTTGGGCAATCCTGGAGTATGTGCTCTGCTGTCTGCGACGCCAAACCACATGTGCACATGGCTGAGTCACCAATCTTGAATTTTGTATACAAGTGGTTGCGTAATCTATTGTGTCCTGTTCTGAGGCGCAGAAGAATGACCTGTTCTGATCTGTCCATAACGTGGTAGTCGTCTTGAGTAAGGTTTGGTGGCTTTCTGATTGATTTGATCATTCTTTTCTTTTGGTGGTATGTAATAGGCACATCAGGTTTTTCTTCTGTTGCTCCTTCCTTAGCCAATCGATCAGCTCTGTCGTTTCCGGGGACTCCACAGTGGGATGGTATCCACTGTATGGTGATCTTATGCTGACTGCTAAGTTCAGAAAGTAGTGTCCTCAGAACTGGCGATTTCCCAGACAGGAGCGCCTCTATTACGGATTTTGCATCTGTCAATATCACTGCAGGTTGTGTACCACGGCTGGTAGTTTGTAATTTCTCTGTGGCTATCTTGATTGCCTCAATTTCAGCATCATAGTTATGGCAGTACTTTCCTGTTGGAATTCTGGCCGTGTCTCTAGTATTATTTGGGTATTCTATGTACACTCCCGCTCCTCCATTTCGAACAGCATTTTGTGCTGACCCATCTGTGTAGACTCGGATCCAGAGGTCCTGTGGGTATTCATCATCAAGGAAGCTGAGAGTGGCTGTTCTGCGCTGTACACTGTTCTGTTCTTCCTTGTCAAATATTCCTCTCACTTTTGACTGGATTTGTAGTGATAGTCTATGTTCATCGTTCCATGGAGTTTGCTCTGGAATAGTTGTCAGGGGGATACCAACTGTGAGAAGATCGATGGTTTCTCTGCAGAGTTGTTTGGCCTAGTGGATGAAACTACTTCTTTTCAACCGCCCCATAGCTAAGTTTTCAAATCGGTTCTTCATAGGGTGGCCTGGCAGGCTGAGAAACTTTTCTGCTTGTATTAGTGTTTTTGTATCTCTGCGTTCTCTTAAAGCTTGTGTCCTCCCCATTTTCTCCATTGCTACTATAGGGGTTGATCTCATCCCTCCTGTGATGACTCTAAGAGCTTGATTTTGCACCTTGTCCAGCTCCTGCAATGTAGTTTTTGATGCTGAACACCACGCAGTTGACCCGTATTCCAAGTGTGGTCGTATGCTCTGTTGGTAAACTTTGCTAAGTATTTTCCCACTGGCTCCCCACGTGGTTCCAGTTAGCTTTCTCAGGATGGCAATTTTCCTTCTGGCTTTTGCTACTGCTTTTTTGATGTGTTTTCTCCATGTCAGCCTGTCGTCAAATGTTACACCAAGGTATGTTGGTTCCTTATCTTCTCTTAGGGGTGTTCCATTTATCTGAATGCTCTCTGCCTTTTGTTTCGGAGAAAGGGTAAATAGAGTGGTGCTGCACTTGTCAGTGTTTATGCTGATACACCATCTATCCGCCCATGCAACAAATGTATCTACAGCTCTCTGTAGCAATATGGTGGCCACTGATGCATGTTCATTTGCGCTCCACAAAACTAGGTCATCAGCGTACATTGCCGCTTTAATTCCGTCGGGTAGATTAGCAACAAGATCATTGATGAAGATTAGAAAAAGTGTTGGGGACAGGACTCCGCCCTGGGGAACACCGTGACGTAATAGTACTTTCTTGCTCTTGAGACCGTCTATCTGTACTCGGGCTCTTCTGTTGTGCAAGTACGCTTTTACCCATTTGTACATTCTTCCATTGACTTTACAGTTTCTCAGTTTCTTCATCAGACCCTCTTTCCAGACTTTGTCAAAGGCTTTCTTCAGATCTATCCAAGCCGCAAGTACCAGCTTCTTCTCTTGGAATGCATCCTCAACTTCTTGAGAGAGGTAGGTTGTCTAATCTTCCGTAGAGTAGCACTGCCTAAAGGCAGCCTGTTGTGGCACAAGGATGTTTTCACTTTCAATGTACCACTGTAGTCTGTGATTGATGACGCGTTCCATTGTTTTGCAGAGACAACTGGTGAGGCTAATGGGTCTGTAGCTGGAGGCAATGGAACTGTCTTTCCCAGATTTTAGGAGGGGTATCATGATTGCTTCTCTCCAGACTTGTGGAACACTGCCTAAGGTCCATGTATTATTAAAGATCTGTAGCAACTTTGCTTTGGCCTCTGTTCCTAGGTTCCTGATCATTTCATTGGAGATACCATCAGCTCCTGGTGATTTTCTCATTTTCAGTTTTGATATGGCTAGCTCCAGTTCACTGAATGTGATAGGTGTCTCCATAACCTCATGTACAATTTCCTTCTGTCCTGTATTTTGCCATTTCTCTCGAATCTCCTGTTGTTTCTCTGGATTAATTTCAATATTGTTATCTTGTGCGAATGAGTCCGCAAAATGGTCAGCTGCTTGCTTTCCTGTTAAAAATTTGCCGTCTTTATGTAGCGCAATTTTTGAGTTTCTCCCTGTGCCCTCATCGTTAAGCTGTTTTATTAGCCTCCATAACTTCCTTGTGTCTCTTTCAAAGTTCAGTGACTCTGTTTTCTCCTGCCAGCTTTTCCGTCTAGCCTGCAGTTGGGCCCTTTGAAATTTGGCTTTTGCATGCTGATATTTATTGTGGTGCTCTTGGCTGGGATTGGCCTCTGCTTGTTTTCTACATACATCCACATTATTATGCAACTGTTCCAGTTCACTATTATAGTAGGGTTTATAATGTTCACGGGCTCCTCTTGGTATTGTTTCTCGTGCTGCCTGTAGTATGCATTTCCCAAACTCTTCAACTACTTTATTTATGTCCTTCTCAGTTTTCAGGTTTTTAACCAGTATGCTGGTGCGATGCTTGTACATTGCCCAGTCTGCTTTCTTGTAGTTCCACCTCGAGAGGGTGCTGCTTTCACTTACAAACTCATTTTCTACAGTTAGAAAGACTGGCCGATGGTCACTGCCACCAAGTTGTTTCCCAACAATTCGTGTAATGTTCCACTCCAGGTCTGGTGAATAAAACGCCAGGTCAGGTGTAGTTGTAGAGTGCCATGATCTCGAGTAGAAGGTATGTGGGTCAGACGGCTTGTTAATCAGGATGAATCTATTCTCATCCTGCCAATCTTCCAATCTCTCTCCTCTCTGGTCCATGTGATCATAGCCCCAGCTCTGCGAATGGCTGTTGAAGTCGCCACACACAATCATTTTTCTTTTTAATGGTAGTGTGTCCAGTGCCTGTGGGCGGTCATTTGGACAGTAGTAATTGATCAGGTGAAAGTCTGTATTGTCTGTTTTAAGTTTAAGTGCCTGATACTCAGCCCCTTCCATGTGAACTTCAATTTGGGAAGCAGGAATGTTGTTTTTGACAAGAGTCAGTATCCCACCCTTTCGCCTGTCCTTTCGGTCAGATCGGTAACACTGGTAGCCTCTGATTTTGAAGGCTATATTTTCGTTCAGGTGAGTTTCTTGCAAGCAACATACACTTACATTTTCATTGGCCAAGATGTTTTCTAGTTCTATTCGTTTTTTTGGTGATACCCTCTGCATTCCAGTGCATTATTTTAAGTCTTTGTTTGGTACGGCCAGACGGTCTATTGTCAGGCCCTCTGGCTCCGCTGGACATCTGAGATGGACCTCCCTTATTTGTGGTTAGACCCTTATGAGGCATAAGGCCCGGCACTGCACCTGTCTGTGGGACCAGAGCAGGGCGAGCACCATAACATGTAGCAGTTGTCGACATAATTCACGGCGTTATTGCGTGGCAGCCTGATTTCTGTGGTGCGCCTCCTGGCTGGCTGCCTCCATCTTCAGCACCTATCTTTTGCAAGAGTAGACTATGGTCTTACTCGATACACGAACACATAATCTTCCTTTTACTAGAATTTCAAAACTATAAACTTTACTTGGAAATTGATGGGCGCCACCATTTGTAACAATGACGTAAACAGGCTTCCCCGATGGCAACGCAATATCGATACATACATCTGATCAAGAGAATAGGCCAGTAAAGCCGATTATACACATTCCAGATCCCAAACGGAAACACCCACATATTGATGTATCAGAAATGGAAAACTTGAACGTTAGCAAATCATCTCTTCATCACGAAAACTGTATCAATGTTACTTGAAAAATATTCAATTCATGGGTGTCGCCATTTGCACCGTGACGTCACCATATATGTCCCTTAATTAGTTCATTTGGTATTTCATCTTGTCCCAGTGATTTGTTCAATGGGGCTAATCTGACGGCTTCTATAATTCCTTCTTTCAGTATGTCTTGTTCTAGTTCTTCGGTGGCATCTGTGTCGGTGTCTTTAATTCCTGTGACATCTGAGGGGATGTTGAGTCGTTCGAAGAACTGTTTCCATCTTATTAGAATTTGTTTTTGTTCACTTATTGGTTCTCCATTTTCGCTGTTAATTATTTCATTTACGTCAAAGGGTTTTTGTATAAGTTTCTAGTTGCCCCCTTGTAGTTTTTATTTAGGGTTTCTCCATACTCCTCCCAGTCTGTTTTTCTCTCTTTACTATTCTATTCACATATCTTCTCGCTATTCTATATTCTATGTAATCGCATTCCTGTTTGCTCTTCGACAACTTTTTATATTTTTCCTTTTTGTCTTTTACAGCTTTCTTTACTTCTGCATTCCACCAACTTGTTATTTTCTTTATCCGTGTTTTACGTTTTTTGTGTAGTTCCACATGTTATTTTTGCAGTATTTAAAACGCTTAATTTGAATATCTCCCATTCTTCTTCCATTGGCATTCTTTCTATAGGTAATTTTACAAAGATTTCAGTTAGTTCTTTCTCATAATTTTCTTTCACCGCCTCTTCTTTGAGGTGTTTTAAGTTTAATGATTCTCATGGCATGTATTTTCCTGGTTATTGCTTTCTTCTACTGATGGTTCTTATTGTGGTAACGACTGCTTTTTGGTCTGTGTTTATACTTAAGTTGGGCACTGCCCTTGCATCTAATATACTTCTCTTTCTGTTATTTCTTGTTAATATAAAATCAATTTGGCTTTTGGTATCTAGATCGTTCCATTTATACCAGGTGTATATTTGTGAGTCTTTGTGTTTATAGAATGTGCTTGTTATATAGAGGTCGTGTTGGCTGCATAGCTCTATCAGTCTACTTCCATTATCATTTCTTTCATCATATTGGTCTCCAAATGATCCAAGATGTTTTTCTATGCCCGCTCTGTTGTATCATATCTCTACTATGAAGTCTCCTATAACTATAATGTTGTCCTGCTTTTCTATTTTATATTGCACGTAATGGATGTCTTCGTAGAATTCCTCGCATTCTTGCTCATTATTGTTTGTATTACATGGTGCGTATATTTGTCAATATGTTGTAATTGTTTGTTCTTTTATTCTCACTGTTATGATTCTTTCTGATATATATTTTATTTATAGTATTCCTCTTGCTAGCCGTGGTTCAATTACTATTCCCACACCGTGTCTTGCCTTTTCATGCTGTTCCACTCCAGAGTAGACAAACATGTAACTGTGGTGGATCTTCTTGCATCCTTTCCAGTTTATTCTGGTGTCCGCTATTCCTATCAGTCCAATTGTCCTCTCTTCCATTGTTTCTATAAGTTCTTCTTCTTTACTATTAAAACCGCAGACCTTCATAGTGCCTATATTTTGAATCGCTGATCTATCTCGTAGTCCATTAAAATTGCCGGTTCTATATCCATTTGGGTCAGTCCGTTTATACTTCTTGGTTTTTCTACAAGCAGTATGAAGATCCCCTCCTCTTCTTTCACCCATTAAAACCCATTGGGACATAGCCCCTTCACTAAACCACTCCAAGCCCACTTGTCCTTAGCTATCACACGCAGCTCCATCCATGTCATATCCATATTATTCACTTCTGTCTCTACTCACTTCTCCACGTGTAACTAGACCTTCCTCTAATTCTGTTGTCTTGTGAATTCCATTTGATGGCCGTTCTAGTTATACTATTCTCAGGTTTTCTCATTGTATACTCTATCCTGTGTCGGCGTCTTTTCTTCACCTCTTTCACTGGTGTTTGTTAAGTTCTATCCATAAGCATAACATTTGTGGTGATGTTTTCCCATTTTAGATATATTTAGCGCAGGCACCAATTAATGAATGTTTGTAGTACTATTGGTAATCGGTTTGGTAGTCTTTCACGTTTCCAATTCATACAACAGAACTGGTTTTATCTTAGAGTTAAGCATTTTAAGTTTAGTGTTAAGTTTAATGTCGTGACTTCCAGACACGTTCTAGTGCTAGAAAAGAACTAAACGTGCCTAATGACTGTATCCCGTTTATGGCATATTGTCAAAACTAATGGCTCTAGACTACAGAAGACAACGAGTACTCCCATGACAGAGACTGTCCCGGGTTCCTGCCCTGCTATATGTTCACACGTATGATGTCATAGTATCATGGGTTTGGGTGGCTAGTTCCCCTCCCGACCGCCTGCCCTTTACATACACGGTTAGAACATTCTGAATATGATCCTCTAGTTATATTAGAGGGCTAGTGGTGACGCAAGAACAACAAATGCGGAAACAAAATCCTGCCACAAGTTGGGATTAATCCCAGACTAATATTTTGATAAGCACATCCTCTTACCACAATACCACCGCGGTTCATTATGATACAATATATGTTTGTATACTGCCTACTTTATGTGGACCCAGGCATATTTAGGTAGGCAACAACAGGGAGTACTAAACCGTAGTGCTGCATTTGAAATGCAGGGATTAATGTGCCTTTTGTGTGCACATTTGGCTACCTCCACCACCGTCAACACCAGCACTACCATCACCATTATTATTATGTAGCACGGTAAGAACGGCAAGAACCATTTCCCGCGCCTTAGGGCCTGTTAGGTATATGGTGCTAGAGCCACATTTGCATAGACCAATCGGCAGCCGAGAGATGAAGTGTTCAATATAGCCTATGTCCAATGGGGGACACAGGGCAGGAGAAGAAGAGGAAAAAGAGGAAGAAGAAGAAGAAGAAGAAGAAGAAGAAGAAGAAGAAGAAGAAGAAGAAGAAGAAGAAGAAGAAGAAGAGGAAGAAATATGGTTTATGAGAGCATCTAGTTAATATCATCTGTTCACAGTAACCTTGATTCGACCACTGCTCCGTCTTCTAGACAGAACAATCGGCACTCCATGCACTAGTTTCACCCCATTGGCGTAGTAAGTTGTAATAGTGGGTTCTACCATTGCCACACTATTGTCTTTTATAATTTGCCCACATAGACTATAACCCTGCTGCTGATTTATCTAACGTTCTTATTATTATTATTATTATTATTATTATTATTATTATTATTATTATTATTATTATTATTATTATTATTATTATTATTATTATTATTATTGTAATAATAATAATAATAATAATAATAATAATAATAATAATTGTTGTTGTTGTTGTTGTTGTTGTTGTTGTTAATTATCTTAATCAGGCTTTCTCCATTTGCTCCTGAACAGGGACATTATCTCAGGAAGAAACTGATGAGCTAATGAGCAGACCCATGCTGAACACCCGCAGAGAGTCAGACAGGAAGTTGGGAGTCATGCTGCCAGAAACCCGGGCTCTGTTGGACAACTTCTACCGACCACACAACGTGAAGCTGGCAAAGCTTCTCGGCGACAACATATTTTTGTGGAATGACGTTTGAGCCACATTTCCCATCTGTTTGACTTTAGTAGGATGTTGATGAGTGACAGTTCCTTTGAACTTCAGCCAAAGCTTATTAATTATTATTTTAAACAAATAATTATAGGCTGAACACTAAAACACACATTAAATGTTTCAAGCTCATTATTCATTGGATAATTCACCAAACATTTATTGAAAAACTGAGCATGTTGTGTCATAAAAGGAGTCTTTCCGTTCGCTTGAAATCATCCTATATTTACAGTTTTGTTTGCTGCATGAACTGAAAGAAGTGACTTCCATCTTCATTTTATTCGCTCAGAATCATAACCTGTATCTATAATTTTATTTCATGTATAAACTGAATTATTGATTTTATATTAACAAGAAATAACAGAAAGCGAAATATATTAGATACAAAAGCAGTGCCCAACTTAAGTATAAAAACAGACTACAAAACAGTCTTTGCCACAATAAGAACTATCAGAAGAAGAAAGCAAAGACCAGGAAAATACACGCCAAGCGAATCAGTAAACTTAAACAAAAACAAAATAAAAGAAACCTCAAAGACGAGGCAGTGAGGGAAAATTATCAGAAATAATTAACTGAAATCTTTGTAAAATTACCTATAGAAAGAAAAACAGAGGAAGAAGAATGGGAGATGTTCAAATCAAGCATTCTAAATACTGCAAAAATAACACGCGGAACCACGAAAGAAAACGCAAAACACGGATAAAGAAAATAACAAGTTGGTGGAACGCAATGATAAAGAAAGCTGTAAAAGACGAAAAGGAAAAATATAAAAAGTGGTTAAAGAGCAAACAGGAACCTGATCACATAGAATATAGAATAGCAAGAAGACATGTAAATAGAATAGTAAAGAGAGAAAAACAAAAAGACTGGGATGAGTATAGATAAACCCTAAATAAAAACTACAAGGAGGCAACTAGAAACTTCTACAAAAAGATAAATGCAATGAGAATAGTAATAGTAATAATAATAATAATAATAATAATAATAATAATAATAATATTAACAGTAATGAAATAATAATAATATTAATGATATTAGTGGTAGTGATAGTAGTAGTATAAGGTTAGCAGTAGCGGTAGTTCCAGTAGTAGGAGTAGTAATATAAGTGTAGTAGTAGCAGTACAAACAGTAGTAATAATAGCAGCAGTAGTAGTAATAGTAGTAGTTATAGTAGTATTAATAGTGTAATAGTAGCAAGAGTGATGGTGGTTGTCATAGTAGTTGCAGAAGTAGTAGAAGTAGCAGCAATAGTGGTAGTATTAGTAGTAATTATATTATTAGTCATAGCAATAGTATAAGTATAACAGTAGTGAAAGTAATAGTAGTAGTAGTAGCAGTAGTAGTAGTAGTAGTAGTAGTAGTAGTAGTAGTAGTAGTAGTAGTAGTAGTAGTAGTAGTAGCAGCAGCTGCAGTAGCAGCAGCTGCAGCAGCAGCAGTAGTAGTAGTAGTAGTAGTAGTAGTAGTAGTAGTAGTAGTAGTAGTAGTAGTAGCAGCAGCTGCAGCAGCAGTAGTAGAAGTAGTAGTAATAGTAGTAGTAGTAGTAGTAGTAGTAGCAGCAGCTGCAGCAGCAGCAGTAGAAGTAGTAGCAGTGTTATAGCAGTAGTTTTAGTACACATGTAATTGAAGGGCTATAGTAGTAGTAGTAGTAGTAGTAGTAGTAGTAATAGTAGTAGAAGTAGTAGTAGTAGTAGTAACAGAAGTAGTAGTAGTAGTAGTAGTAGTAGTAGTAGTAGTAGTAGTAGTAGTAGTAGCAGCAGCAGCAGCAGCAGCAGCAGCAGCAGAAGGGATTCCTTAGTGAAGCATACGCGGATATTAGAAGCCCATGATTATTGCCCATGTTGTCATGTCCACCAATGATATTGATTCGACATACAATACAGGCCAACGTTATAATTGTGACTGGCATCATCACTTGTCAAATTTTGTTGCGTACTCTATGACTTATAGCTTCTTCTTCACTGTTCCGAGCCATGAGGTTCTTTGCTGCAGATACAACCCGTCTCCATTCGTCTCTCTGGTTGACCTTCTCTTGCCAGTCGTTGATTACAAGTGCTTGAAGGTCTGTATATATATTATCTCTCCACCGTCTTCTTGGTCTACCTCGGAGTCTGCGGTCATTTATTTCCTGAGTGTAATGACTTATAACATATTTCAAAATATATGAATAATGAAAACACAATCAAAAGGTTGGACAATTTATTGCCTGGTATATTTCGCTGCATCTCGTCAGGTGCATACCTACTTACCATAGAACATAATAAGACAATGAATTCTTCCATGTGAAATGTATAACATTTGTCTATTTTGTGTGTTAAGCAACACATGAAATGCATTGTGTTTATCGATCACACGGCCGGATTTCCACTGATAGCGTGCTATTTTCGTAGTGGGTGTTGTTTTTTTTTTTTATCTGTTAGTTTATTTCGTTAACAGAAGTGTATTTGTTTACCATTCAGCTTGAAAGATCCTTTGATTTACGTTGTTTTATGTTGTGTGATTCCTGCATATAACTGACTTGGTGCAGCGAAATATGCGAGGCAACCGATTTATTGTTTGTGTTTTAATTATTCATATTCATTAGGGAAATATATTGTTTTGAACATATCAAAATAGTTAGAAAGTTTAAAACATACATCATGACTAATCCCTATATATACTCTTATTCACGAAGAAGTTCATCTCATAAAGTGTTATATGTTTTGTTTTTCCACACGTCACTCCAACATAAATCTAGCTTTGCAACCGCTCATAAATTTTTGCTTGGGAAATTAATATGATGGTGCTCCCCAGTGTTCGACATTCACATAACAGGTGTATATGTTTATAACAATTACATTGTCAGCAGAATCAGGTTTTTGTGTGTGTGTTGAATTGTGCCTAAGCGGTGCATAACTACAGATTCCTCAGTACAAGCAGCGTTTGTATTGCAATTATTATTATTTTTGTTATTATTGAAAGCTATCTTGTATTTAGGTATGAAAGTAGATTCATATTTCATATGGATATCAACATATGGGCAAACTGTAACGAGACACCGAATTCTTCACAATGATGTGGTAGTCATCAACTTTATTGTCTCTGTATACCAGAATTGTTGTAGTTAATGTGTTTACATTTTGCTTGCATATTCTAATAAATATTCCAGGTATAATACTTTAATATAGTAGATGTCATAATATTCAGGGGGCTTCAAATAAAAATCTTAACAGTGTGACAGAAAGTACAATAATCATGTCATTATCTTGTAACCTGTCAATATTGTTGTTGAAGATGTCAGAAGTGTTAAGCATCTCGGTGCAGGCGAACACGGTTTCGCCATAACGACAGTTTAAAGATGGTCACCCCACTTTTGACTTGCACCGATGAGGAGCACAATTCTGTTATGTTTTTGTTTTGTTTGTTAATCAGTGAAGGGTGAAACCAATAGAAATTCATTGGCGAATGAAGGTAAAATATGGTG
The DNA here is from genome assembly GCA_963921405.1 of Cepaea hortensis. Classification (NCBI taxonomy): domain Eukaryota; kingdom Metazoa; phylum Mollusca; class Gastropoda; order Stylommatophora; family Helicidae; genus Cepaea; species Cepaea hortensis. The sequence goes on from OY992878.1 coordinate 81,730,819, forward strand.
ATGCATGCCAGTCAGTCCAGCAAGTGTATGCGTGGAGTAGGAAGTTTCAAAACGGCGTGACTTTTTTGACAGACTTTTCGGTGCCATGAAAGTGTACAGTACATGCGATTTCTACAAGAATCCAACCACTTTATCGGCGTTCGAGGACTTGCTTGTATTGAACGCCCTGGTGGTTACATCGAAAAATTTCAGACCCCCCCCCTTTTCCACCCCACTCTCCACACACACACACACACACACACACACACACACACACACACACACACACACACACACACACACACACACACACACACACACACACACACACACAAACAAAAAATAAAAAAAAAACATGTAAGGTTTTCAATTGAAGCTCCCTCTTACATTACACGATTCTAACTTTGTTGTTGTTGTTGCATATCCCTTACCGGACGTTGCAGTCAACATCAGCATTTTTCAGCTGATGTTGATGTACTAGGCAAGATTACTTTCAGAAGTTTGCCATTGCTTTCTGAGAGACAGGCTCACATACGCCGTAAGTTACCAACGCGGCGAGAACCGCTACCGATTCTCGCGCAGGTTGCGTTACTCACGTGAATATATGGGATTACGGAGAAAGACGTTAACCCCTAGACTGGTGTATTAATCACCGATGATTTATTAATATAACATGATCGAAATGTGATGTGATAGGGTCTTGACACTTGTAGGCTTGATAATACGGAGAAATAGGACTTTCGCTCACTTAGCTAGAAAACGAACGCAGGAGTTAAACTCTCGTCTGACTGCGCTTATGACATTATCAGCGCTTTCTATTCTATTATCACATTCATGCGCGATATTCACATACTGCAACTAGTATACTTTCACATTCACGCACGATATTCACACGCTGTAACTATTCTACTTTCTCATTCGCACACGATATTCCCATTCGGCAACTATTCCACTTTCTCATTCGCACATGATATTCACTTTTGGCAACTATTCCTCTTTCTCATTCGCACACGATATTCCTTTTCGGCAACTATTCTACTTTCTCATTCGCACACGATATTCCTTTTCGGCAACTATTACACTTTCTCATACGCACACGATATTCCTATTCGGCAACTATTCTACTTTCTCATTCGCACATGATATTCCCTTTCGGCAACTATTCTACTTTCTTATTCGAACACAATATTCCCTTTTGGCAACTATTCTACTTTCCCATTCGCACACGATATTCACATTCGGCAGCTATACTGCTGTCACATCCGCACAAGAGATCCACATAATAGAACTATTGTACTTTCAAAGTCACAGTAGAGATCCACATACTAGAAGTACTGCATTTTTACATTCACACCAGAGATCCACATACTAGAACTATTGCATTTTCACATTCACACAAGAATTCCACATTCTAAAACCATTGTATAGTCACATTCACACAAAAGTTCACATGCAACAATTACTCTACTTTCACATTCATACGAGAGTTTCACATGTTACAACTATCCTATTGAGGGTGGCTTTTTAATTTTGTGAAGTTTACCACAGCAACTGTCTCAGTATAAATCACATTTGAATTGCCATAATGTCCTTTATTTGTGCACCTTTCCTGTGGCAATATGAGTCGAGGATCATTTCACAATCACTAAAAAAGAAAATCGACGCTTTTGAACTTACATTTTACGGAAAATGTATAAGGTGGACCAAGATAAAAAATGTTAACATCCTACAAGATAAAAACGTTAATATTCTACAATTAAAACATGTTAACATTCTACATGATTTAAAAAATGTTAACATTCTAAAAGGTCTTAAAATCAAAGAAAACTGGCTCATAAACAGCATTAAAACAATTTAGTTGCATATCCTTTACAGAACGTCGCAGTCAACACCACATTTTTTTTTTGCTGTTGTCATCTCTTGGCAAGTTTACGTTCAGTAGTTTGCCATTGCTTTCTTAACGACCGGCGCCCATACCATTTCGTAAAAAAATCAAAGCAAGGCTGTCTGCTGTCAAATCGCCCGCATCTGTGTTTCGAACGCCGGTATGCGGAATTACGAAATGCGTTGATAAAGCTTTGGCCACGGAGCGGGGATAAACAGCATTATGTCTGGGAAATGTAACAGTGGCTCGGAGAACACAGTGATGGAAGGTATGCTTCCTGCAAAAAGAGGCAGGGTCTACCAGCACGAGGATAGACACAGGACATTGCAGACAACTTAGTCATCAGGCGCATTAGGCAGCAACACTGACATCTGATGAGAAACTTGTAGACCGGACGTGAACAGAGCAGCCTGCTGCATGGAATCTGTTACATGACTATGCTCACTTGCTTTACCATTTAGAAAAGCTTATTGTTAAAGATTGACATTATGTTCCATTACAACACATTAGATCACATGTTTTGAATACCGTATTGCGGCCAAATATGTTAATATGTTGAATGTATCCATACATGTGAAGAATTACAGAAGTATACGCAAAAGTAACTTGTGTGTTGGAATCTATATTCGTTATTATCATGTAAAGCTGGCTTGCCTTCATATGTTAAGATACAGATTTACATTGTATACTGGGTGTGTCAATATGTGCAAGCTTTACCGAGGCATAACATATCTTGACCATATTTGTGTATTCACCGGGTTCATGGTCTCCACACACCAATCATTATTGTAGCCAATATACACTACAGGGGTCAGCGTGGCCGAGACGTTTAAAGCGCTCGTTGAAACTTCCTGGGCGCTGATGGTGGGGTAATGGGTTCATTCCACACACCGGTCATTTGGACTTAACTGTTGACTTCTCGTTCAAAGTACAATGGCAAACTACTGTACGTAAAATTGCCTAGATAATCATAAGTTCATGGAACATTTATTTAAGATGTGCTGTACACAATCTCAGGGACTGATTAAATATGTATGGGATAAATCTGATATTTTGGTGATCACATTGTGGCTAAGTAAAGGAGCCTTGCACTTGCCTTGAGGCGTGCATATGATGCTAGCTCCATATTGTAATAAATGGTAATCAATCAGAGGCTAGAGGTCAGCATGGCCGAATGAATAGCAGCGTTCGTTCTTTAGCATCCGGTCTGCTGATGTTGAGGTATGGGGTTCAACTCCTACACCGGTCAGTTGGACTAAAATATTGATTTCTCGTCCTTGACTTGGGGGAAGTAAATTACAAGTACTTCTGAAGTGGGAGTGGGTTCACATTCGCAACTGCGGAGCCTTATCGAGAATAAGTCACAGAACTGTTCAATAAACCTGATACAGGGGAGAATAATGGCACGTTCCAAACCTAAAACAAGAAAACATCCGATGGTCAAGATGAGCAGAGTCGAAACCATCATAAAGGCCGTCAAAAAGCCAGAGGAGAAAACGTGTCTTCGAGCAGCAACGAAGAACCAAAACATCCAGTAATCTCAAATGAAGCAACCACTGGTAAGAGCGACGACAACACACCTCAAACAAGATCAAAGATAAACCAGAATCAGAGTGAGGAGAAAGACACCATAGTCGACATGCGACAGACAACAAGATGGGTGATCAAACGCATCCAAGAGGAGCTTACAGACGATCAGATACTGAAGCAGCTGCAACAGAAGAATCTTCACATTCGAATCATAAAGGCGGAGATGCTTATGACCTACTCCAAGATTCCAACAACCCTAGCGGTGGTAACAACAGAAGGGAGTGAGATGCCGGTCAAAGTGTCGATGAACAGGATAGATCAACAGCCTGAACAATTCATCCCGAGAATCACACAATGCTCTCGGTGCCAGGGGGCTGGCCACAGAAGAACATCTAACCCAGATGAGGGTGTTTTTTTTTTTAGATTACTGAGGTAAGTGAATACTTCAGTGATTGTCATTAGCGGTATGTCGGAAAGAATTTCGCGGGAGCATCTATTCTCGCAAGATGATGACAGTAAAGATAAGTTGCAAGGAGAATTAGGTATTGAAGCCTTTAACTGGTCTATGTCAGTTTGAAAAAAATTACTGAATTGGTCGCATGCAATATGATTTGATGGTAAAGAATTTCGGAAGTTATACTTGTTTGTCAAGGTGTTAATTGCCTTCCATATATCCTTACTATTTGTTTTATCCATTACTAAGTTCTTAAAGTAATTTTTCTTTTCCCGTCGTATGGTATATTGAACTTTGTTTCTAAGAGTACGGTATGCGCTGAGATCCCGCTTTTTATGTGCTTTATCTCTGTCTCTCATAATTTCAAGTATTTCCTGGGTGATCCAAGGTGGCTTGACGTGGTGTTTTACTCGAACTTCCTTGATTGGCACATGTCTATCAAAAACATCAATAAAGGTTTTCATCCAGAATTCAAGAGCATCATCCGGGTCAGGAAGCTGGTAAACATTGTCTAGAGGTGAACTGAGCGAGTCCTGTAAAAATGCGTTTTGGTTGAAATTTTTGTAACTTCTATATTTTACACTTATGTGTTTATGTTTAGGAGATTTAATTCCTTTTTTAGACCACGTACAGCATATTGGGTAGTGATCGCTCATTGCACAATTGGGTACGGTGTATTCTATGATGTTGTCTGAGCAAGTTACATAAATGAGATCTATGACTGTTGAATATGACTTTGTTACTCTAGTAGCATGTTGTACTATTTGTTGGAAATTGTTTGATGCAATTATATTTCTCCATATTATGTTGGATTTGTTGGTGTCAATGTTAAAGTCTCCGAGTAGTATAATTTCCTTCCTGGAAGCGTAAACCACATCCATCATGGTAGTGAAGTTTTCTTACCAGACGTGTCCAGCACTGGGATTTCGATAGAAGTAGCCAATTATCAGGAGTGTGCGGTTTTGAAGTTTTAGCTCTAACCAAATACATTCTATTTCGCACGTTTCAAAGTCTAGCCTACGGTGAGCAATTAGTAAATTAGAAACATAGGCTACTATGCCTGTCTCTTGTTTCCTAAAGGATCTCTTCTAAAAACTGTGTACCCTTTAATAGAGATGTCCTCATCTGAAATGTTATCATTAAGCCTACTTTCACTAAGGCCGAATAAATGAAAATTTTGATTAAGAATAGAAGATAACTCTGGTAGCTTGTTAAATAAGCTGCAAATGTTTAAGTGTCCAAGGCGTATTCCTGACTTATTGAGCCAGTGTTGCCACTTCTCAGACATTTCATTAATGAAGAAAGAGTAAAGTAGTAAAAGTTAAGCAAAAATACAAGATCATAAAAAATCACAATTACATTAACTTACAAAATATCAGTAATACAAATCGATATGTAAATGACAATATAATAGCGATATAACTAATTAGACCAACGAATATATACAAACACGGAACTAAACGAATTAAAGAACATACAACAAATAATTAACCTGAAAAAAAAAAAAAAAAACTACTTCACAAGCTAAGTAACCAACTGTTATCCAAAAGAATTAATAAATGACTATACAAATCAATATCTCTGTTTAAAGCGGAGTATCCCACACGGGAAATAAAACGTTAAACAGTAAGCAATTAAAGTTCAAGGAGGAAGCTCTGTTGCTGGTATCAATGCATATAGGTTTCCATTTTTAATACGTATCCTATCTCACAGGTCTGTATTGTAGAGACATCATAAGGGCTTGATTCAGTGCGGCAGGACTAAATTGCATCAAGTATAGAAGTTCTGGACTCCAATGATGCGGAACCTGTTGTTGTCCGCTTGGTCGCTCATTACTGGCGTGAACTTGGTGATGCGGAACCTGTTGTTGTCTGCTTGTTCGCTCATTGCTGGCATGAATGTGGTGATGCTGAGCCTCTTGTTGTCTGCTATGGAGCCCATAGCTGTCTTGAGCTTGGTGTGCCAAGGTGGTATTACTACCGTGCGTGTGTAACGCTGCTTGCAACGAGGGTTCGTTGGAAGTGAGGTTAGGGAAATCTTCCTGGTAGTTATTTCCTTCACGTGTGAGGGTAGGGGTAGGAAGGAGAGGTTGATTTATTCTTGGTAGCATGTGTGCACCTTGAATGGCAGGCGTTCGGGGGTCAGACGTCAGCAGACGTTTATCTTGGGTGATGGGGGTATTTCGACTGGCTTCAGTAGTCAATGTTCGTCGTGTTTGTGTGTTGGTCATGTTTTGTGCTCTCTCCTGATACTTGATATTTTTAGCAAGGAAGCTATTACCTAATGTGGATGTGTGGATTTGGTCACTGTACAGTCGTTTCTTTGGCGCGCCTTTTTGAGATGTAAAAAATGGTGTGTTGTTGGTAAAGTGTACATTATACTGATTACAGAATTTCTCTAGGGTGTTGTTGTTTATGTCGGCTAGTCGGGGCCATAACTTGGTGATATGATGGAAGAGAAAACACTTTAGAATTTGGAAAATTATGGCGTAATAAGTCTAGTACAGTGGTTCTCAACCAGTAGGGAATTCCCCCCCACCAGGGGGGAATTTTAGGGTTTCCAGGAGGGGGGGGGGGAATGAAGATCATTTCAAGATCGTTTTAATACAAGAAAAGATTATTTGATATTGCTTTTCCCTTCATACTTTACAGTTATTCACGTATCATCCTTCTAAAATCATTTTGTAAAGTAAGTAGACCCACAAATCACGTTTTATGTGGATGTCTCGACCTGTTTTAACATATTTACCTTCCATTTTTACAAATACTGTGTAGGAGTGGGGAATTTTGAGGTAGGAAATATGAAAGGGAGGGGGGGGGGTGTGACGTTCTGAAAATATGGTGAAGGTGGGAACGGGCCAAATTTTTGGTAGGAGGGGGGGGGGGGGAATGACGTTCTTAAAATATGGCGAAGGGGGCACGGGCCAAAAAAGGTTGAGAACCACTGGTCTAGTAGATTTCGTAACTTAGAAATGGTGATATTTTGGTTTCTCATAGTGTCATTATTTCCTATATGTATTGTAATCCTCTTCACGCCTACGTTGATTTGCATTCTACGTATACTGTTTGTTAGACTGTCTAACCCTGCACCTGGAAGTGGAATTGTTGTAGCTTTATCGGCGCGTGATGAGGACATACGATCACTGTATATGCCTTTCATCAAGGAATCGCCAATTGTGAAGTGGGTGCAGTAAGTTGGTAGTCTCTGTATGTATTGGCTTCTAATAAGTCTTGCACGTTGTTTCTGCCATTGATAATTATCCGGCTGTGGACTGCCTTCTTGCAAGTTGCCAGCCGTTTCTTGAAGAGGCGGGTTGTCTGTCAGCAATGTATCGTCGTACTGACTGTCGTTTACCAATTGTTCTTTTGGTAGTTCAAATCGATTGCTGACTTTTACTTCTATGGGAAATGTCGAGTCTTGTTGAATGGCTTTGTCTGTTTGTTGATGTGTATTCGTTGGCTGTATAGTTGGCGCTCCCAGGCATGGTTGTGTTGTTTCGAAGCTGTAAGCCTGTGCTCCCTGATCAATAGTGGGCGCGCGTTGTAAAGTCTCAATAGTGTGTTTCAGTATACCATTTTCCTCTCTCAGGAGAGCGACCTCTGACTTGAGGTTGATATAGTCACTAGTGATCCTGGCGATCTTGTCTGTGTTGTCAGAGGCGGCGTCTAGAAGTACCTTCAAACTTGCCTCTAACCTTTCAATATGCTGCTGACAACCGCATGAGTGCTGATTTGTTGCTGGGCTTTCATCTAGTACCGATGGTGCAGCCTCAATTTGGTTTGAATTATTTTCATTTGGTTGTATACTGTCCCCTAGGCGCCTCATCGGGTATTCAATGGCTAGCAACACTGGTTGGTTAGAAGAAGCTGCGATCGAGCTGCTGCTGTGTTGGGTCGTGGCATGTTGGAGTATGTTGTTACTATCGCCTGATGCTGTAACGACTGCGCTGCAGGCTGTGTTGATTTTATGGTCCTGTCTGACAATAGCGTGACCGCTGTAGGCTGTGTTGGTTTTATGGAAGACACTAGCGTGCTGAAATCGGCAGGTGTGTTTAGCGAGTCACTTGTTAGTTTCAGTGCTGACTGTTCAATTTCGACGAATTGTGTCGCGAGCCACTCAGATATGACGGCGTTTGCTCCTTGTATTACAATTTTATTCTGCGTGTGGTACAAATGTAACGTGTGTAAGGGAGATGATATTTTGATTTCCACCTCCGCTCCTTGTCGGTCTTTTCTATAATCAACTTTGGCTTCATGGTAATAATTGATCAGGCATGGTCGAAATGCCTCGTAATGTATTGTATTGTTGAATGTGATAGAGATGCATTTACCGTCATCCATACATTTAACAGACAACGATGGCGAGCTAAAACAGTTCTTAAATTTGCTTTTCACTGCCCGCTCTTTGTTGAGTGTGTAGTTTCTTGTTACTGCAGATCGTAATCCACTTCGACCCTCAGATCTACTTCGCCCCCTTTCTCCCGTTAACTCCAGCACAGAAATTTTCTCCTCGACAGACATGATTACATAATATTACGTTTCAACAAACACGGAAATATTGTAGCGCCGCCCACGTTTAAATCCAAGTGATGTGATTGGCTAATTCAAGCTATCAATGACGCACCGCTGTTCCATGAATAATTTATCCATAGTGTCATTGAATACAATATTATTAGCATTTATATTTAACACTGCACATATAGCAACTTTAAAACAAGTTCAACAGTTGAACGGCATCATTGTGATCACAACCATATAAAATCCATTGCGTACGAATGTAGATAAACAGGAAAATTAATCCAAAAAGGAGGAGACCACACAAACGCGTCCTTCCTCGTGGGAAACCGAAACTAATATTGAAGAAGGTTGGCTATTAAACATAAAGACGATAAAACAAAGAAAAGTGAAATATTTTGGTCACTTCAAACGTCATGAAAGTTTAGAGAAAACAATAATGGAGGGGTATATACCTGGGAAGAGAGGAAGAGGAAGGCCAAAGAGAAGATGGGTGCAGGATGTGGCGGATGATCACCAGATGAGTGTATCGGACGAGGGACATCTTGCTTATGATCGAAAAGTTTTCAGGAAGGTTGTTATGGGAGCGAGGTTCTGCACAGGACAAGCTACTGAATGAATTAATGATAGCCAATGTAGCCCAAAATTACTTTCTTTGTTAGACACTCCTGCAGCAAATATAGTTTGTATATATAAAATAAGCCCCATACATTTTTTAGACCAATAAGCACTCGATACGTGATATGGTTAATAAGGTTCAACCCCCATACCTGACAGTTGGATTTAAATGTTGACTTCTCATCCTTGACTCGTGGACGTAAATTTTACAAGTACCTCAGAAGTTGGAGTGGGTTCACCTGGTGGTGAGGGTCAATGGTTGGAGGGAAAGCTAACACACACACAAACACACACACACGTGCACACACACATACACACACACATCAGTCCAGTCCACTAAAAGCAGTAGCACATGTATGGACTATGCTTGCGAACACCGGCTGTAAAAGAACGAGCGCTCTTACCAATTCGGCCATGCTGACCTCCGTTCAATAGAACATTTGTAGCTCGTAACAAAAGGTTTCTTACACGGAGCTGTTCAGAGAAAACTTTTCTAACATGGAGCGATTGAAAACAATACATGAAGTTTACGTGAGATTACAAACGAATTCCTATTTGTTTTGTAATAAAAATTACCTTGTCATTTCCCCCTATGTTTAAGTCTGTTTAAATGTGAAGTCTCTCTTTCATATACAGTAAAGCTGAACAATCTTATCTTAAATCATTCATCATCACTATCAGTAAATAAGTGAATAAATTAATAATATTTTGGTTGAAATGCATACAATTTCCCAGAATCTCCAGAACTGTTTATCCCACGGTAATCGACATTTAAACTGAAGTCCCCTTTTTATTGACATAAAGACTTCCTTTGATTCACTTCATATGATATATAATTTTGTGTTATGCTTCTGACGAGATACAGCGAAATATGCCAGGCAATAAATCCTGCAACCTGTTGTTTGTGACTTCAGTACTTAAAGTTATATTATAACAAAAGATTCGTGTAACACATCAAAGCTTCTTTTTAAATTATACATTTCCAGACTGCTAACATTAACATTTGACTTCAAATCAGAAAGGAAGAAAAATTTAAAAAAAAAAAAAACACCAGAATTGCTAGGCCAATTTTCACAGATCTTTGTACCCCGCTGACTTCGAGGATCGACTTCATTGCACCGGGTTTTTCCCATATGGCTCTGTCGTTTCTCGCAGGACAGCCTGTCGAAAGTGTAGCACAACGAACGAACACCGTAACTCCAGCGACGACCCTCAGGAGTCTCGAAGAAAATTGCATTCAGGAACGGAACAACCAGGTCGAAGATCGAACTCACAACTTTTGGAGAGCCAAGCAGGAGGCGTTACGACTTCACCACGGAGATTCCCTGTCTAGCGAACGGCTGTTAGATGGTCTACTTTGACACCCAATAGGCCTTTTTATATTATTCAGTTTTTTTCTTCTTTCATCTAGTATTTCCTCGCCGGTCTCCCTGGCCTAGGTGTTAGCGATTTTCTCCGTAATTCCGTATACTCCCGTGAGTAACGTGACGTGCGTGAGAATAGGTGGCGGTTCTCTCCGCGTCGATAACTTAGGGGTATGTGAGCCGGTCGCTCAGAAAGCAATGGCAAACTACTGAGCGTAATCTTGCCAAGAAATCAACAATCAGCTGAAAGATGCTGATGTTGACGGCGATGTCCTGTAAAGGATATGCGAACAAAAAAAAGTATTTCCTCACGATGACTGATCTACTTATGTGTTTTATTTTTGAGCAATGTATCATAGATTGCTTAAAGGCACATTGAAGGTAAAGTTAAAGAAAGTCAAATATATACAAGGAAACCCTAAATATGATTGTGTACACTGAAAAATGACAAGGAAATACAAGACATTTTTAACATAGATCTAGAGATCCTATTTCAAGATGTGGATGGTCACTGGGAAATATTGAAGAATTCTGTCAGTTTATCTGTAGAAACAACTATTCCAATATTAAAGAAAGTGGGTCGTAAGAAATGGATGTTTGAAGAAATTTTACAACTAATGAAAACGAGAAGACACAACAAACATAATCCTGACAATTATTAAGAAATTCACAGAAAAGTTAGAACATTATGTAAGGAGGCAAAAGAATCATGGCTCTAGAAAAATTGCACAGAAATTGAAATACAAAACAACAGTAAAAATACCAAATTAATACACAATGAAAAATTAATGAGCTTTCTAATAAAATAACACGTACATCAACAGGCATCAAAATTAAAAGATGGAAAAGTCATAACTGAAAAACGACCGATATTACATGTATGGTCAGACTATGTGAAAAACCTTTATGATGATAAAAGAGAAGGACCATAAATTTTGAAGATGCAGTTTCAGAATGCTCTTAACCATATGAAAACTGGCAAGACCCCCTATTCAGACAACATCATAACAGAAATGATCAATGCCTCAGAAGAATATTGAATAGACCCAACCACCAGACTGCTGAACACATCATATATACTGGAGATATACCTCCTGAATTATGTAATTCTATATTTATTGCAATCCCAAAGAAATCAGGAGCCTTGGAATGTGATCAACATCGAACAATTAGTATAATGAGTCACATCACGAAGATTTTGCTAAGAATTATCATGCAAAGAGCGAGGAAGAAAATATAACCTGAAATAAGGGAAGAACAATGTGGGTTTGCAGAAGGCGAAGATACAGTAAATGCTGTGTATATGCTGAGGACGTTAATCGAACGTTCTATAGAAGTAAATAAAGACCTACATTTTTGTTTTATTGACTACACAAAGGCTTTCGATAAAGTAAGAGATGTTAACATGATGAAGATGCTTGCAGATCTACACATTGATGGGAAAAACGTTAAACTTGTTAAAAACATATAATGGAAACAAAAAGCTGCCATGAAGATTGATAATGAAGTAGGTCAATATCAGCCTATTAAGAGAGCTGTGAGACAGGAATATGTAATGTCTCCAGATCTGTTTTCTCTTTATAGTGAACATATTTTCAGAAATGTAGAAGATATAAAAGAAATCATAATTGGGGGACGTAAAACACTAGATATGCGGACGATACAGTATTGATTGCAGACTATGAACAGGATATGCAATATGTAGTAGACACGGTTGTTGCATACAGTGACAAACTAGGGATAGAATTGAATTGTTAGAAGACACAGATTATGGTCGTCACTAGGAAGAAGAAAATACCACAATGTTGTGTACAAGCAATTTGGATATTCTTAAAAAAGTGAATCGGTACAATGATCTCGGAAGTCATAACATCTGATGGGAGATGCCTTGAAGTGAATTGAACAAGAACCGCTATGGCGAATGTAGCCTTTTGCAAGAAGAAAAACACACTGACCAATAAAATGATGTCAATTGCAACGAGAAAAAGAGTGTTGAAGTGATACATAGAACCTGTAATTTTTAAGGCGTGGACAATGAGCCGACACGCTGAAAAACATCTGATGGCCGTGGAAATATGGATTCTGAGGAAAATGCAAAGAATATCATGGACAGACAGTGAAACCAATGACCAAGTCCTACAAGACACAAATGAAGATCGTACACTGATTAGAGAAATTAGACGTAGATAGTCTTATTTTTTGGGGTGACGTTATGAGAAGAAATAAATTCGAGAACTTGGTGACAAATGGCAAGATCGAGGGAAGCGAAGCAGGGGAAGACAGAGAAGTAAGTACCTGGATGGCTTTGTCGCCTACACTTCATGACACATGATGAATGAATGAATCACTGGGTGGCCGGCACCCCACATCATGAGCCCAAACCAAACACTGTAGCAGGATCCTTCTGTGGGTATGTCAAGTGTTAGGATCATCACATTTTTCAGCACTGGGTGCATGGGGGAGGAGGTGGCCAGTCTTTCCGTCCCGTTGCAAACTGCACAGCCCAGACACTGGACTCTCGTCCGACCAAGCTCACGTCAGTGCCATGTAAGAAGTGATCATTAATCATGGGAAATAACCAGGAAATTAATATTTCTGTATTTCAATGCTTACCTCCCTTTTCATGTCGTGTTGATTATTCGGAAAAATTGGTATGCGTTTTTTTTTTTTTTACATGTCACTTCTTCATAAATCTTTAATGAATGAACGGAAATATTACTAGCTGTCATATGGTAAATGACAGGCGTCTAGATTAAGAACTGTGTTGCACACATGTCAGTTAACAAAGACAGATAGAACAACAAATTAGAGCACTAAGTAGCACAGTGAAAGCTACGTCATGAAGTGGTGTTGTTTGACAACGCGACTGTCGCAAGAACACACTTCAGCTCTACACTTCAACACGAACAGACGCTTCATCTCAGACCTGCCATTAGGAAACATGTCACAGAGATGCTCCAACACTCTTCGCTCACTAACACTCACTAGTTCAACCAGACGACAACATATACGCTCATTCACGAAGACTCCTCAACAGAATGCCGTCGATGTCATGTGCTAGGCAATTTTAATACGGCTACTTCGCTTCGAACGCCGACCGTACCTGCCGGGAAGATGCTGGGAGTCTGACCCGCGGTAGGCGACAGCACCGGACGCCAGCAACACACAAAGGGGTTACGTGGTCACAATAGGCACACCATAAGGAAGCGTGAAAGTGAGTCAGGAATGGTCTGTGGCGGGAGTACATTGCATCAGTTAGATCAGTGGTTCTCAACCTTTTTTGGCCCATTCCCCCCTTCACCATATTTTCAGAACGCCATCCCCACCCCTTCCTATCAAAAATTTGGCCCGTTCCCCCCTTCACCATATTTTCAGAACGTCATCCCCCCCCCCCTTTTCATATTTCCTATCTAAAAATCCCCTCACCCCTACACAGTATTCGTAAAAGTGGAAGGCAAATGTAATAGCATATACTAAAACAAGTCTAGACATCCACATAAAACATGATTTGTGGGTCTACTTACTTTATAAAATGAATTTTAGAAGGACGAGACATACATAACTGTAAAGTATGAAGGGAAAAACTATGTCAAGTAATCGGTTCTTGTATTAACACGATCTTGAAATGGTCTTCATTCCCCCCCTGGAAACCCTGAAATTCCCCCCTGGGGGGGGGGGGGGAATTCCCCACCGGTTGAGAACCACTGAGTTAGATGGTAGTTAACGCAAGATGCGGCCGACTGATGGTGTGCTTGTATACCGTGGTTAACACAGCGTCCTGAAGCAAATAAACCCATATTTTCATCGTTCTACGGAGTGTTCATGAGTGGCTGGGCCTTCGTTTGACTGTGTTGGTCTTTGACGAAAAGACGGTCTTAGCCGGTTCCGGTGACCCTCAAGGTCGTCATGCCCCTGGACAACAGATGAGTCGACCGGCTACCCTTATACGCAACGTCCGCTCCTTGATAATTTGGAGAAGTGGATAACGCTCCGTGACCCTAGGGTACTAGACGAAATAAAGACACAGAGAGATGAAAGCGGACGTTTAATTCCCTGACAATTTCCTGGTACCCAGTTTTAAGTTTGTGACGACCAAGTCACTGAACGTATTTTCGTCTCGAATAGGTTTTCTAGGCTTTCTGTAAACAAGAATACCTACCAAAAAACGTAAATTTTACAACCCGCAATAAATTAATCAGATACCCAACAACAACAACAACAACAACAACAACAACAACAACAACAACAACAACAACAACAACAACAACAACAACAACAACAACAACAACAACAACAACAACAACAACAACAACAACAACAACAATAACAACAACAACAACAACAACAACAACAACAACAACAACAACAACAACAACAACAACAACAACAACAACAACAACAACAACAACAACAACAACAACAACACCACCAACAACAACAACAACATCAACAACAACAACAACAACAACAACAACAACAACAACAACAACAACAACAACAACAACATCAACAACAACAACAACAACAACAACAACAACAACAACAACAACAACAACAACAACAACAACAACAACATCAACAACAACAACAACAGGAAGTACGGGGGACGAAACAGAAACAGAAGAAGGGAGCTAAATTCCAGTAAATTGTTTTTATTTCTTTCATTAACTTTCTTTCCTCCCACCTTCTTTAGGACTTCCATGTGTGTTTATCTTACTTTCCATGAAATAAAACCTCTTCGTATTTCCAAAATGTATTAGCGCTTTTAAAAAATATTTCACGTGTCTACTACCTTATATCAGCGCTTAGGACATGTAGCATTTAAAATACAGCTCTTGTTGTATTTTATTTGCATTTACTCATGATATGATAGGTTTCGGCATCTGAAGACACACGGTCAAGACTATGAGATAGGCTGATGGTAACAACATTATAATGAGAAGAACAAAAAATAAAATAAAAACTGGGGAAAGGTGAAGGCATAAACAACCCTATATATTCTTGAGAACATTAACAGAGAGAATGATTGAAATGACTAGGGATTCACATTTGTATGTTTGTGCTGTATTTACGACGCTAAGGCATTTGACAGGGCGAAACACGGAGAAATGCTTAGAGTGTTGGAAATTTTAAACATTAATGGTAAAGATCTCATAATAATAAAGAACGTGTATTGGCAACAAAGAGCCGCCATATGAATTTACAACCAGTTAGGAAATTTTCAACACATTAAATAAGAGAGGGTCTTGTACTATCGAACGATCTGTTCAATTCATACAGCGAAATAATAATACCATCCATACAGACAGCACAGGATTATCAGTTGGTGGGCATAACGTAAATAAACTGCGTTTTGCTGAAAATATGATTTTGATAGTTCAAAATTAAACAAACTTATTAGAAATTAAATGTGACAGAAATTGCAACATTGCAACAGAAAGTGAAAACAAAATACTTAGTCTGAATTACAGAAAAACAGAAGTAATGGTTATTACATGGAAAAAGTGTATACCAAAAAGCAACAGTAAAGTGAATAAAACCATTAAAACAAGTCAGTGCGTTTAAGTATCTGGGTACTTTAATAACAGCAGATGTGAGATGTATTCAGGCCGTTAAATGCAGAATGGCCAAAGCAAAAGCAGCATTTCACAATATGGAGAATATTTTGTGTCAATCGAGATGAGATAAAGCACTCTTAGGAGCTATGTTGAGCCAATCCTGATGTACGGAAGCGAATCATGAAAAGTTAACAGACAAGTGAGAAATTATGTGGACGCTGCGGATATGTGTTTTTATAGAAGAATGTTGAGAACGCCGTGGACAGAGAGAGAGAGAGAGAGAGAGAGAGAGAGAGAGAGAGAGAGAGAGAGAGAGAGGGAGGGAGAGAGAGAGACAGAGACAGAGACAGAGAGACAGAGAGAGACAGAGAGAGACAGAGAGAGAGACAGAGAGAGAGAGAGAGAGAGAGAGAGAGAGAGAGAGAGAGAGAGAGAACAATGAAGATGTCTTGAAAGAAGTTAACGCACAACGGGAACTGGCTACTCGCATCATGGGAAGACAGTTCACATTCTTTGGGAATGTAATGAGAAGAGGAAACTGCACAACGGGAATGCTGGAGTGGGAGAGGAGCGGGGGAAGACCAAGAGAGAATATACTGGATAGTTTGACACAGGAACGTCGGTATCAGAAATGATTACCAGCACAAGAGACAGAAGGCTGTGGACAGACATGATCCCTAAAGATACATGGTTTGGACTATACAAATGGAATTAGAACTTGAATGTCTTTGGTGCGTCATTGTACCTTTCCAATTTATGAAAACGCTGCTTTGTATTCCCATATCAATTCTCCCTCCCTCATGGTAGCAATTATGCAAGGGATAACTAGGGTTTCAGATAGACACATTCAGCCATTCAAACACAAGTCCACTAAGAATCGGATTAAAAACCATAAATTGATCAGACAAAATTAGGCATAAACAGTCAAGATATGTGAGTATGTTTTAAAGAGATGTAAGCCATTACGCCTCTAGGCGTGTACAAATTGCAATCTTTTAAGTGGATCAGAATTGTGGAGAGAGACTACAACAATTACCAATAAACTGCAAACATAAATTTGCCGGTACCTGCGCATAAAAGAGCAACTAAACTGCTATGATAGAATCACTAATGTGGAGAAAAGTTAGTTGCATATCCTTTACGGATGTAGCAGTCAACCTCGTCAATTTTTGGCTGTTTGTGATTCCTGGGCAAATTTACGTTCAGTAGTTTGCCATTTAGCCGGTCTCTCTGGCCGAGGGGTTACAACACTTTCTCCGTAATCCCGTTTATCACGTAGTCTCGTAGCGGGCGAGAGCTAGGAGCGGTTCTACCCCCGCTGGTGACTTGCGGGATAACTGAGCCGGCTGCTCAGAAAGCAATGACAAACTACTGAGCGTAATCTTGCCAAGAAATCAACAGACAGCTGAAAGATGCTGCTATTGACAGCGATGTCCTGTAAAGGATATGCGAAATTAAAAAAAAAAAAGTTTGCCATTGATTTCTGAACAACCGGCACCCATACCATTTCATTAAAAAAAACCAACATAGCTGTGTTTCGAATGCTGTATGCGGGATTACGAACTGCGTCCGTAACCTCATCGCCACGGAGCTGGTTTTTGTGGAGAACTGGACAGATATCGGCGAATCAAGAAATAGAGAGAGACTGGCTCTTGACAGAGCACATATTGAGTGAACCCAGTTGTAGTGTAAACTAAAAGTCCTTCCACTGGAACCTGGGGGTAAACGAAATAGACGGAGACATAAAACACATGTAGAAGTGAATTAGAGACAGCGATAAATGATACGGGGAGAGCACAGAAGAAATGAAAGAAAGAAACAGTTTTACAGAATCTACATTAAAATAAAACACAGACAAGAGATGAAAAGAATGTTATATCGTTGCGAATTTATATAATGAAGACAAATAAAATACTGAAATTTATTTGTCTGGCATGTTTTGCTGTATCTCGATAGGCATGTATTAAGAAACTTAAACAAATTAACACATGATAAAGCTACTTAATGAATCCCTATAGCTGAAATACACAATACATTGTCATACATTTCACTATCGGTGTTACCACGCTAGTTGTAAAGAGACTATCGTGTCTTTCTAATGACATGGCTGCAGTTTACACGTGTATATTGCAGCCACCTTTTAAAATTTCAACAATCGTTGGCTACGTGCGGCAAAAAGTACACAGGAAGTCTTCTGGTTGACAATGCGTAGAATCTAATGCAGTCACTTTCCGATTTATTGACTTAAGTAGCCAGAATGTTATAATGTTGTTGTGTCTATCCGTTTAATGATGTGTTCTGTTATTCTATTTTCTAACTGTCTGTCCGTTATGGCCATGTATGTGGACTGGCATTAACTTTGCAATTGTAAACTTGGGAACATTTATTTCACGAATGAGCTATTTCCCATAACAAGTTCTCTCATTTACTGTCATTGACAGTTTCACCGGAATGACATAATCCTTTACAGAAATGCGTTAATGGTATCACAAAAATTGTCAGAATATTCTTGAGATTGTCTTATGGACTATTTCTTCAGATTTACCCCCAGGGTTTGCTTCCGAAGTTAAATACGGGTAAGAGTATCCTACAAGGCAGCAGGGGTTTGGAATCAACCAGGTTGACAAGACGCATGTACCCGAAGCAACTGGTTATTTGAACGCACCAGTGACTCACCCTCACACCCCCCCTCCACCCCGCCCCTCCCATGTTGGTAGTAACGGCTGCATGGGGTTATAAAAGAACCACTCAAGAAAGTCAGAATTTGTGCAGTCAGCATTCTCTCTCTCTCTCTCTCTCTCTCTCTCTCTCTCTCTCTCTCTCTCTCTCTCTCTCTCTCTCTCTCTCTCTCTCTCTCGCTCTCTTTCATAATTAAAATCTGCATCACTTATTATAAATATCTCTTGGAAGTACAGAGTATATAAGGTTGACGTAATGACACATAACGGTGACAAGACCTACATCTTATAATACAATGTCTTGGTTACATATATATATATATATATACACCGCATGTCAGATGTCCACATTCGAAAAGAGATTCTATAACAGTAACAGAAAAGTTATAGCTTCACAGCCAAGGTTCAAAGACATGTGAAAGCAATATATGAACATATTGAGGGTAAGAAACAATAACTTGGGAAGAAATGTCTTCTGATCTCAAAATACAGAAATGCAGTGTAATAAATCATACTGAGCTTGGTAAAAAGAGAAGTGTTGCCATTTTGACGCTTTCCGCACCAAATTTAGTGCTTTTTCAAGTCATTTGGTGCCAAAATGTTGCAGTTAGCGCGGCAGCGCGAATTTGGTGCTTCACAATGTTTTGGGTGGATGCTATTTGGTGCTTTTGTTTTGGATGGGTAAAAATTACTTTAAAAATCATTTTGGGAACACTAAAAAGCCGAAGTTCAAAAACGTATTTATGGTTGCTTTATAGACTACAAGAAAGTTTTTGATAGAGTACAACATGAACGACTAATTACATGCCTTCAAGATATAGAAATAGACGGAAAGGACACCAGACTTATTAGTAACTTGTACTGGGAACAA
Organism: Cepaea hortensis; assembly: GCA_963921405.1. Classification (NCBI taxonomy): domain Eukaryota; kingdom Metazoa; phylum Mollusca; class Gastropoda; order Stylommatophora; family Helicidae; genus Cepaea; species Cepaea hortensis. The sequence continues at coordinate 81,750,270 of OY992878.1, forward strand.
GTGGCGTCTATTAGATGCGGAAATAACTATTCGTCACCTGTAGAGATAAAAGAGGAGTACGGCAGGGATGTGTACTGTCCCCAGGCCTCTTCAACCTATACACAGAAAGAATTTTTAAACAAGTTGAAATGCCTGGACTTAACATCAATGGAAGAATCATAAACAATCTTAGGTATGCTGACGATACCGTGTTACTAGCAGAAAGTGAGCAAGAGTTACAAGACCTAATGGAACAAGTAAACAGGCAAAGTGCAGATTGTGGCTTAGATATTAACCCCCCCCCCCCCCCCCCCCCCAAAAAAAAAAAAAAGAAAAAAAAAAAAGAAAAAAGAAAACTATGATAATTAGCAGTGAAAAGGAAAGGTCATCAATGAACATCACAATAAACGGGCAGATACTAGAACAAGTAACAAGTTTCTCCTATCGTGGACATATAATAACAGATGATAGCAGAAGTGAAATAGAAATCAAAAATAGTATAGGAATGACCAAAAATGCTTTAAATGGGATGACATCAGTATTAACATCTAGCGAGATTAATAATGCATTAAAAATTAGAATTGTCAAATGCTACGTATATTCAACACTAGTGTATGGCGCGGAAGCCTAGACATTGAACAAGCAACTAGAAAGTCGCATAGATGCTGTGGGGTGTGGATTTTAATTCCTAAGAATAATTCGTTAAAATGTCTAGGGGGTATTATTGATTCTCTGGTCACTGGTCAGAATGCAGGGTGATCAGGGATATTTACCACAAATCCCAGGAGAAAAGAGTTCAAACCTTGAAACAATGGCATCTGTGTGTAGGTTTCCCTTCCCACTTCACCCTTAAATTAACTATAGATGCTAGAAGGATATTGATTGCTCACAACATATAAACAACCACTTGTTGGACACCACATTTACTTGATGTACACAACACTTTTGGACACACAGTTCAGGTATTAACTCAAGATCTGTAGTTACATATATATATATAGGTGTAATAAACACTATGCATTTTCAGACAGGCATGGGAATGATATGCAGTATTACAACATAGTACCCAGTGACCCCAGAAAAAAACAAGGTTATTACAAACAACACAACAACCACAAATTGGTTCTGCTAACTTGACTCATTGTACCTAGATAAAATCACATTGGTCTAGGTGCAGAAACCCAACATACATACATTTATTTCTGACACCATGTACAATTCTCATATTTAAAAATAATGAGTGGGTGTCAAAATATTATACATATATGTCATAACATAACCCTTTAGGTGTACACCATTACCATGTAAAACAATCTTTACCCTTTTCCTGTCATTGAAGAAAACCACACTCATGAAAACAGTTGATACTAATAATTAAATTAATTAATTATAGTGTTCATTTAGGCGTTGCGGATGGGCATTCTTCTCCAGTGCAAAGCAGTTAATGTCCATAATTATCCGTGCAGAATTATACTCACAGTCATTTTCTACTCACAGTATGTCCACCGAAGTTGGCTGGCGAATGTTTCTAATCCATAATCCAAGAATAGAATTATACATAAGCACATATTCTCTCCATGAGACTGAATTTAAGAATACTCGGTTGCCATTTGGGTTGTGTTCCAATTGAAATTGATGCCTAGGTCTATCATACTTTCAGGAGATGCAACTTAAGCTCTGCAGAAGGTTCTTCCCTATCTCATCTTATCGATGAAAAGATGACGACTGTCCAACAGCTCGGTTTATGTTAACCGTTTCCCAATTTAGTTCAAAAGGCTTTGTCACACACCCGGTTCATGTTGATAGGCCATCCCACACTTGATGATGGGGCAGTTAGGCCGACATGGGACCAGCATAGAGTTCTGATTCATTCCATTTCTGTGTAGAACATACCATGGTGAGTCATTCATTGGGTTTCATCTGAAGATTCTGCTGCAGGCATGGAACTGAAGAATATTACTCCACCACATATCCAGGGATGCAAGCCATCAGGTGATTCCTGTGGTTGCAGGCGTAGAGGCATTTACTCCGCTAGCTGCTTTCATATGGACTTTTTTATGTGTTCAGGTTTGGGAACCTTGAGGTAATCTGGTGTATATATGGTTTTCAGTTGGTACCTTGGTTGTATTGGTTCAATGTCTTCTTCCCATTTGTTTGAGTTGGTGTTCATAGCTACAACTTGGTGTTGCATGGCGGGAACCTTCTGTTTGACTTTTGCAGCTGTGAGATGTTCTTTCGAAGACCTATCCATTGTGGATATTAACTTGGTAATCCAACCAACAGTTGAAGGTTACTCACTGTTGTTAGTTTTAGTAACTTGTAGAAGGATTGTCCCATAGTTTCACTGATTTTGTTGAATGATGAGGCCATAGATGATACTTCTCAAACGTATAACTGACGAGTCACTGTTGTCAGTTACTTTGTTGATCTTCATCTTTGTAGATTATTAGATCTTGAAGTCCATCCTGGATCTTCCTACTAACATAGGACTTAATCACTCACCCAATCAGTTGTCTTCTAATTTATCTGTTGCTCGCTATGGAGCTATTGAGTGCCGCAGTAAACATGGAGGTATTGCTAGATCCAGACTATGGTTTGGACATTCACTTTATGGCTGTTTACCCAGGATCCAGTGTTAGTGATATAGTCCCACCAAATTCAACCACCACCTGCTTCTCTTCTACAGAAAAGGGATGACAAAGGATACAACACTAGCATTAACCTACTGTGTTATGATAAAAGGTTTACAACACAATTACAAACACAAATACAAAACAACAAGGGGAGAAGGGGAAAGGAGTGGGTGTCCATGTTCCACTGTCCCTCATTGCTGAGTAGAGCCATTCTGACTCTTCATAGTGAGTAAGATATTTTCTCACTTATATTTTGTTCTGTTGTTACTGGGACTATTAGATGGGTGAAGTCATTCTGTCCATCCAACATGTTGATATTGTCTCTCTCATTACTTGAAGAGAATAGCCTATACAGAATCCCTGCGGTTTCTAATGCCGCGTCTTCCTTTCGGCACTATAAGCATCATTAGGTCAAGACTATTCAACCTTGGCTTCTTAAAGTACTGACAAACACATGGATTCCTACATCAACATCCTCTAATCCCAAGGTGCAACATTAAAATGTATCTTCCCACAGTAAAAAGTAACAATCAGAACAGAGAAAATTCTCATACCAAAAAAAACATACATGTACATTTCTCTGATATTAAGTACATGATAATCATACATAATAATCATAATGATGATGCAGGGAGCCTAGGTTTTTGAATTATCTTCATGAACTAAAACATCCATTGTTTTCCCCCACTGCGTACAGCACATGAGGATAGTAATCGCTGTGATATGTTTTGCCAATGACTGCTATTATTCGGAGGGTATTTATAAGAATAACTTATGCCGCATGGTCCAGTCTTCTGAATATTGCAAGCAATTTATTCACATCAATCTTCGCTTCTGTTTCTACTACGGTGAGGCGATGCGGAGTGAATCCTATCCGAACATGCACTTACATCACGCGTTTAATTGTTCATGAATTTATATTCAACCATGGCCTGTCCCTAACACTATTTTATGAAATGATTATATGTTCACCCTCATATGGAGTGGTTACTAATCTGTTAACAAAAGAATGGTACTAAAATTTAGCACTATATTTCCAAGTTACAGATTATAATGTGGCAAAATATTTTATCCCCTGACTAAGTAAGAGTCAGGAATATGCGTAATCATTTGTATGTCCCCGCATGGATAAAACAAGTTCAGAGACATCCTTACCAGTGCATTTACACTACATAGGATATTTGAAGGTGGCAGACACCAGTTCTCTACTTGTGCAGTATGAAATCAAGAGTCTGCTCCTACATTGAGAAAATGTTTCTTTAAAGTCCAATCTCTACAGTACATAAATTATTTGCAGATTTCTAAGCATTGATAGGGATATATAGTTCCATTGCATAGAAGTTATTTTTCATAGGACTATGAAATTGGCAGAAACGAGTTTTCTTCTCTGAAGTATGAATCAGGAGTCTTTCCTAAATTGAAAAGAGTTTCTGACATGAGAGTTGATACTCTATGTACTACAGTACACATACTATTAATAGGTTATAAACACTATTTAGTTAGATATAAGTTCATAATGCCTATAAAAGATATTAACATAGGGATTTGAAGACATAGGAAAAATTACAGCGTGGCGCCCACCTGTGTTTCCTTAGTAAACATCATCCAGCCTGGTTTAAGAGAATTGTAACTAATTCTTAATTAAACATACTGGTCAATGTAATACATACATATATCTTAATAATGTAGATAACATACCAATAGCTTGAAGAGAATCATGTTTTTAAGGCAAAATACCTTTTCCCCGAAGGGAAAGGTCGACTTTCTTGCGTGGTGTCTTGACTAGAAATGGCCGCTTCAGTCTTTGTTTTCCCCCTCGCCAGGATTGGCCAGATAAGGGAGAGAAAACAAGCCAAACTAATTTTAGCTGTGCCACGGTCAGTCTATCGCTGTTTTATTTTCTCCTACATTAAGTAAGTTACTTAAACAGTAATTGTAAGGGTTTGTTTATTTTTAAGGGAGTCCATAAATAGGAAAGGGTAAGGACGTTTTATTATACCACACGCCTCCCCAATTTAAGACATTTATTTCTTTCAGAAATTAAATGATCGAGTAGTACTCTACAATTTCCGTCTTTACATTGACTCCCCTAGTATCCATTCCTTATTAATTTCTTGCATTGCTTCCCTATGTTATATAATCAGAGCCACGTCCATTTTCTTTTAGTCACGACAACTGGCATAACCTTAAAGGATTATTTCTCTTTTAGTGAAAGAGTGTAGCACCCTCTCCACTGTTGTCAGCTATTGTTTGAAATATGAGTGGTTATCTGATAATTTGTTACTTTCAAGTACTAGTTTGTCTGCATCAAACCGACTTTTTGAAGCAATTGAGATATCATCATTAAGCTTGATTTCTCTCTCATTAGATTATCAATCTTGAGATTATGTTAAAACCGACGGTTAATTCTGCGTCCACTGATAGCATATTAAACTCGCCCGTCTCCCTGTAAGTTAGACGTTTGTTTTAACTATAGATCTGATATTTAAAGGAAGCTAAATATGGTTCCTGTTGAATACATTTTCATCCAATACATCATGTGTTTGGGTTATTAGTCGAGTTATGGGATTTTCCGATCAGTTTTGATAATTACTGATTAGAGTGGTGTCCCTTTCTCTTGCGGGTTTTTCCCGAGAATCTCGTCTAACATGTAAACAAGGTCCAACTTTTCTAGATTTCCGTTCTGAACCGACTATTCCGGGGAACATGAATCTATCAGAAATGAAGTAATTCTTAGCTTACTCTCTCTCTCTGCTTTTCCTTCTAATCTAGATCTATTTTACGCTAGAATCCTTATTAGTAATTCTAACTGATGTGTTTGAGTTTCACTCTGTATTTGTTGCTTTGGTGTTGAATTACGAGCAATTTTGCATCGCTTGGCGTACATTGATCGTCGTCTGCCTCCCTCCAGGTTTTAGGACTATTTTCAACTTAGCAACATACATTGTTATGTAGGTTCAGACGTATTGTCTCCTACCATATATAATCAGTTCAGTGAGAAGTTAAAAGCCCCTTTTTGTGATTCCTGTGATAGTCTTCCAGACAATCAAGTTGCTGGTTCACTTTCCAGTTATGGATGTGGGTTACTAGTTTTTGTAAAATTACTATTACATCTGTATATCCCTCTAATACTGGCGTCTCCTGAGTTGTGTCCTCAAGATAACAGGTAAGGTACTCTTAATGTTTCTCTCCAGTTTTGTTTTCGTCCGTTTAATACGTGGAAACTCTGGATTTATTTAGATTGAAGAAGGTCTATCTTTGAACTGTTATATAATTTACTAGCTGGATTCCTGATTGAAATTCCTACTCTAGTAAATATCAAGCAATTCTTCAGCTATCTGCTCCAATTTGCTTGGTTTTTACACAGCTATATTCCATTTTTCTAGCATGGGTTCACTGTATAAGTTTTAGGCGTTTCCCCTGTCTTCACGTCAAGGAGTTCGTCCTATTTATAAACAGCATCTATTTCAAGAGTTGTTTATTTAATTGTTGCTTTTACTGATTCGTATCAGTTATTTAAGCTAATCTCTGTTAGTCTGGATCTGCTTTCACATATTTAATGCTGGCATATAATCCTAGTCAGAACTGAGATGTAGAAATCTGTTTCGTCTTGCGACTGATTTCTGATTAATCTACCTTTTAGTAGGCTTCGAGCATTATCTAGAATTTAGTTACTCGGTTAGTTTTAAAGAAAATACAATTGAGTCGCGCGCCTCTATTGTATTACTTATTTTGCCCTTCTTAATTCTTCCCTTATGAGAATATTAATGTTAGTTAGGCAATTATTGAAATAACTTTACGTAAGCTAATCGCTAACTAAAAGCTGTTTCACTCCTCTTTTTGATGAGGACTTCACATAGTGAACATTTCACTTAATGAGATTAAACTGTAAATTTCAAAGCTAAGGAGCCAATTTTCTGAAATGTTTAGTCTCTTACTAGAGACTAGCACAGATTTTTTCCGGTATCTCCTGAAGTTCATTTGAAATTCCAATTTATATAGTTAATTCTTTAATTATACCTTTTACATACCTATACGGTCTGTTTCCTCTACCATTAATAATGGGATCGGGGTGGATAATTTAAAGAAATACCTTATATTCTGTTGGGTCAGTAAGTGAGTTGATCAGTTTCACTTACATCACCAGGTGAATATTTTGGTTTTGACCCTCATTAACATATGGGCCATCTGAGTTAGTTATTAATAACTACTCATATCACCGGTGGAGTAGAATAAGTGTCGGTATGGCTTTTCTTCCTAAGTTTCCATCCTTTATTCACTTTACTACCGGTGTTGTAGAACATGTTATGTCATATGAAAACAAGGATTAAATTAGGGTGCCCCTAAATACTGCAAATTCTTACAATATTCCTTCCCTTCCATTAACTATGTCTACATTTTTGCAAGTGGTGGTTTTGGTCTTACCATTAGTTCATTTACTTTAGTTACTGCTATTTTCCCCTGGTTTAATTCATCTCTCAGGTATTATTTACTTTCCTACTGAATCATCATTTGTTGATTAAATTTTTCCCTTAAAAAAAAATTTATTGGATTTTTAACTTACTGTCCTAATTATAATTATCTATAAAATTGTCTATCACTCTCTGCTGCCTTGGTAACTTTTCAATATTACATATTACAAGCAGATCAAGCATGAAAATACAATGATAATCATTGACAAAATAATTAATTAACACATGATTCATATGTAGGAACATAAACCTTATGGATACATAATATAGTAGTGTGTTCATGACTACACCACTTTTAAACCATTTAAAGAGAATACCAGAGTAGCAGAACCATACCTCAAACATCAAATGGGAATGACTATGAATTCTAAACATTCACTGAATTACCTATCTTATGTGAGTTTACCATCAATAAGATATAAAATATGAGTTTTTAAAACAAAATCTCATACCCAACAACCAACTACCTGATGCATCTGCCAGAATCAAGATATTACCTGTGAACAGGTTTGTACCAAAAAAACACCTATATTTATCTGAGCCATTATGGGTTCATATAACACTTGACTCAGCTCATACTAATGAGTGATTAGGTCTGTTACTAACACTATAACATTCTGAAGTGACTTGGTTTACCTGCGAGATGTTTTCCCTGAATTCATATACTCACCATAATACACCAATTGTGATGTTTACCATGAGTTTTAAATTCACGGACTACTCCACTACTAGGTGAAGTCCGTACCGGGCGGGACCACACATGTGGGGTGTGGATTTTAATTCCTAAGAATAATTCGTTAAAATGTCTAGGGGGTATTATTGATTCTCTGGTCACTGGTCAGAATGCAGGGTGATCAGGGATATTTACCACAAATCCCAGGAGAAAAGAGTTCAATCCTTGAAACAATGGCATCTGTGTGTAGGTTTCCCTTCCCACTTCACCCTTAAATTAACTATAGATGCTAGAAGGATATTGATTGCTCACAACATATAAACAACCACTTGTTGGACACCACATTTACTTGATGTACACAACACTTTTGGACACACAGTTCAGGTATTAACTCAAGATCTGTAGTTACATATATATATATAGGTGTAATAAACACTATGCATTTTCAGACAGGCATGGGAATGATATGCAGTATACAACATAGTACCCAGTGACCCCAGAAAAAAACAAGGTTATTACAAACAACACAACAACCACAAATTGGTTCTGCTAACTTGACTCATTGTACCTAGATAAAATCACATTGGTCTAGGTGCAGAAACCCAACATACATACATTTATTTCTGACACCATGTACAATTCTCATATTTAAAAATAATGAGTGGGTGTCAAAATATTATACATATATGTCATAACATAACCCTTTAGGTGTACACCATTACCATGTAAAACAATCTTTACCCTTTTCCTGTCATTGAAGAAAACCACACTCATGAAAACAGTTGATACTAATAATTAAATTAATTAATTATAGTGTTCATTTAGGCGTTGCGGATGGGCATTCTTCTCCAGTGCAAAGCAGTTAATGTCCATAATTATCCGTGCAGAATTATACTCACAGTCATTTTCTACTCACAGTATGTCCACCGAAGTTGGCTGGCGAATGTTTCTAATCCATAATCCAAGAATAGAATTATACATAAGCACATATTCTCTCCATGAGACTGAATTTAAGAATACTCGGTTGCCATTTGGGTTGTGTTCCAATTGAAATTGATGCCTAGGTCTATCATACTTTCAGGAGATGCAACTTAAGCTCTGCAGAAGGTTCTTCCCTATCTCATCTTATCGATGAAAAGATGACGACTGTCCAACAGCTCGGTTTATGTTAACCGTTTCCCAATTTAGTTCAAAAGGCTTTGTCACACACCCGGTTCATGTTGATAGGCCATCCCACACTTGATGATGGGGCAGTTAGGCCGACATGGGACCAGCATAGAGTTCTGATTCATTCCATTTCTGTGTAGAACATACCATGGTGAGTCATTCATTGGGTTTCATCTGAAGATTCTGCTGCAGACATGGAACTGAAGAATATTACTCCACCACATATCCAGGGATGCAAGCCATCAGGTGATTCCTGTGGTTGCAGGCGTAGAGGCATTTACTCCGCTAGCTGCTTTCATATGGACTTTTTTATGTGTTCAGGTTTGGGAACCTTGAGGTAATCTGGTGTATATATGGTTTTCAGTTGGTACCTTGGTTGTATTGGTTCAATGTCTTCTTCCCATTTGTTTGAGTTGGTGTTCATAGCTACAACTTGGTGTTGCATGGCGGGAACCTTCTGTTTGACTTTTGCAGCTGTGAGATGTTCTTTCGAAGACCTATCCATTGTGGATATTAACTTGGTAATCCAACCAACAGTTGAAGGTTACTCACTGTTGTTAGTTTTAGTAACTTGTAGAAGGATTGTCCCATAGTTTCACTGATTTTGTTGAATGATGAGGCCATAGATGATACTTCTCAAACGTATAACTGACGAGTCACTGTTGTCAGTTACTTTGTTGATCTTCATCTTTGTAGATTATTAGATCTTGAAGTCCATCCTGGATCTTCCTACTAACATAGGACTTAATCACTCACCCAATCAGTTGTCTTCTAATTTATCTGTTGCTCGCTATGGAGCTATTGAGTGCCGCAGTAAACATGGAGGTATTGCTAGATCCAGACTATGGTTTGGACATTCACTTTATGGCTGTTTACCCAGGATCCAGTGTTAGTGATATAGTCCCACCAAATTCAACCACCACCTGCTTCTCTTCTACAGAAAAGGGATGACAAAGGATACAACACTAGCATTAACCTACTGTGTTATGATAAAAGGTTTACAACACAATTACAAACACAAATACAAAACAACAAGGGGAGAAGGGGAAAGGAGTGGGTGTCCATGTTCCACTGTCCCTCATTGCTGAGTAGAGCCATTCTGACTCTTCATAGTGAGTAAGATATTTTCTCACTTATATTTTGTTCTGTTGTTACTGGGACTATTAGATGGGTGAAGTCATTCTGTCCATCCAACATGTTGATATTGTCTCTCTCATTACTTGAAGAGAATAGCCTATACAGAATCCCTGTGGTTTCTAATGCCGCGTCTTCCTTTCGGCACTATAAGCATCATTAGGTCAAGACTATTCAACCTTGGCTTCTTAAAGTACTGACAAACACATGGATTCCTACATCAACATCCTCTAATCCCAAGGTGCAACATTAAAATGTATCTTCCCACAGTAAAAAGTAACAATCAGAACAGAGAAAATTCTCATACCAAAAAAAACATACATGTACATTTCTCTGATATTAAGTACATGATAATCATACATAATAATCATAATGATGATGCAGGGAGCCTAGGTTTTTGAATTATCTTCATGAACTAAAACATCCATTGTTTTCCCCCACTGCGTACAGCACATGAGGATAGTAATCGCTGTGATATGTTTTGCCAATGACTGCTATTATTCGGAGGGTATTTATAAGAATAACTTATGCCGCATGGTCCAGTCTTCTGAATATTGCAAGCAATTTATTCACATCAATCTTCGCTTCTGTTTCTACTACGGTGAGGCGATGCGGAGTGAATCCTATCCGAACATGCACTTACATCACGCGTTTAATTGTTCATGAATTTATATTCAACCATGGCCTGTCCCTAACACTATTTTATGAAATGATTATATGTTCACCCTCATATGGAGTGGTTACTAATCTGTTAACAAAAGAATGGTACTAAAATTTAGCACTATATTTCCAAGTTACAGATTATAATGTGGCAAAATATTTTATCCCCTGACTAAGTAAGAGTCAGGAATATGCGTAATCATTTGTATGTCCCCGCATGGATAAAACAAGTTCAGAGACATCCTTACCAGTGCATTTACACTACATAGGATATTTGAAGGTGGCAGACACCAGTTCTCTACTTGTGCAGTATGAAATCAAGAGTCTGCTCCTACATTGAGAAAATGTTTCTTTAAAGTCCAATCTCTACAGTACATAAATTATTTGCAGATTTCTAAGCATTGATAGGGATATATAGTTCCATTGCATAGAAGTTATTTTTCATAGGACTATGAAATTGGCAGAAACGAGTTTTCTTCTCTGAAGTATGAATCAGGAGTCTTTCCTAAATTGAAAAGAGTTTCTGACATGAGAGTTGATACTCTATGTACTACAGTACACATACTATTAATAGGTTATAAACACTATTTAGTTAGATATAAGTTCATAATGCCTATAAAAGATATTAACATAGGGATTTGAAGACATAGGAAAAATTACAGCGTGGCGCCCACCTGTGTTTCCTTAGTAAACATCATCCAGCCTGGTTTAAGAGAATTGTAACTAATTCTTAATTAAACATACTGGTCAATGTAATACATACATATATCTTAATAATGTAGATAACATACCAATAGCTTGAAGAGAATCATGTTTTTAAGGCAAAATACCTTTTCCCCGAAGGGAAAGGTCGACTTTCTTGCGTGGTGTCTTGACTAGAAATGGCCGCTTCAGTCTTTGTTTTCCCCCTCGCCAGGATTGGCCAGATAAGGGAGAGAAAACAAGCCAAACTAATTTTAGCTGTGCCACGGTCAGTCTATCGCTGTTTTATTTTCTCCTACATTAAGTAAGTTACTTAAACAGTAATTGTAAGGGTTTGTTTATTTTTAAGGGAGTCCATAAATAGGAAAGGGTAAGGACGTTTTATTATACCACAGATGCCCTGGAGATGTGGATATACAGACGAATATGTCGTATTTCATGGAAACAAAAACAATCAAATGTAGAGGTTCTAGAAAAACTGGGAATGAAGAGAGAGTTGATGAAAGAAATAAAGAAGAGGCAAGTGAAATATTTCGGCCACGTTAAAAGACATGATACTCTTATGAAAACTATACTGGAAGGCAAGGCTGAGGGCAAGCGAGCAAGAGGTAGACAACGATACAAGTGAGAAGATAACATCAAGAGATGGACGAACATCAGCCTGACAGAATGTAAAGTCAAGGCGAGAGACAGACAGTGTTGGAGATCCATTGCAGCCAACCTTCATTGTGGAGACGGCACCTTATTGATTGATTGTAAAAGCAGAATTTGAACTGAAGGGAGGGAGTAAAACAGTCTTAGTACGTTACCGCGCAATATTCAACTAATCTAACTCGCTTTAATACGATTTAGCTAAAAGCGAACGCCATCTTGCAGACAAGACAAGTCCAAACTTCAATATATTAGCTTGTAATCGAGTTCATAATTTTGAGGTGTATACATTATTCTTTCATTTACTCTTATTTTTGTTTCACCATGAGCAAGAAATATTCTCAACATTTCAGAGAACAGTGGCTCAGTGACACGGGATTTCAAAAATGGTTGTAAAAATTAGAAGGGGATAATACTAAGCATTTTTGAAAATACTGCAAATGTTCAGTGGCAACCAGGTTAAGTGATATTGAGAGGCACAAGAACACAACGAAACATCAGAAAGCCGAACAACCATTCAGTACACAAAGACAAACAACAATTGCCTTTGAAAAACTGAAAGATGATGTCAAAGAAACAGAAGGATGCATGTCTTTGTTCATAGCTGGCCATTGTTCGCTGAGCGTTGTTGACCATTTAAGTGAGCTCTGCAAAGTACACTTTGGTGACAGGAAAGATTGCAAGAACTTTAAGCTTAGGAGAACTAAGTGCAGAGCAGTTATTTCACATGTACTTCCACAGTATTTCACAACAGACTTTATACCTGATATTGGCAAAAGTAAATACAGCTTACTGATTGATGAGAGCAACCACACTTCCTTGGAGTAGCTATTAGGTACTATTCAGAGACAAGAAAGCAGTTTGTTGTTACTTACTTAGACTTAGTTGAAATGAGTGACCACAACGCGCAGGCAATATGCAATGCGTTAAAAGATTGTTTAAACAAGAATGGACTTGAGTTGCAAAGACTAGTTGCACTCGGCACTGACAATGAATCTGTCATGACAGGTGTAAATAATGGAGTGTATACAAAATTAAAATCCCAAGTTCCTCATCTGGTACTAGTTAGGTATGTATGTCATCCCCTTTAGCTGGCAGTGTCACAGGCTGCAGCTACTTGTCTGCCCAGGAACATAGAGTTCATGATTAGAGAAACATTTAACTGGGTTTTTCATTCAAGTCTTCGTCAAGCAAAGTACAGGGAGCTTTTTGCTTCAATAAATGATGGACAACATCCCCTGAAGGTTGCTCAATTAAGCCAGACACGATGGATGTCCATTCAATCTGCCATTGCCAGAATATTGCAGCAGTGGGTCGAGCTCAGAACGCATTTTGATATAGCAAGACTAAACGAGCGCTGTTATACAGCAGAACTTCTACGTTCTATGTTTCGCGACATGAAAAGCTATGTGTTTCTCATATTTCTGAAGCATATTCTCGGATAAGTTCAAAGTGTGAATAAGAAATTCATATCAGATATACAGGATCCAACAAAACTACTCATCCATCTTGTCCAACTCACTGATTCTATCAATTCAAAGATTGCTATTTCTGAGTGGGGGGGGGGGGGGGGGGGGGTGGAATAACAGAAAGTGATGCTATTCAATATTATTTAGATCCTAATCCCAATCTAGATTATGAGTTTGAGAAAGAAATAGCAGGCTATACATTTCCTGATGAGAAAGAAATTCGTGAAATGTGCATACAGTTGTTAATAGAGCGGTTGATACAGGTGCGTTTACGTTTGCCGGATAACGTTCGAGTTTTGCAGTGAAGCCCTGTATTTTGGATCTTGCTAAAATGTTTGTAGAAGATGCAGCTACTCTCACCCGCATCGATTTTCAGTGGAGAAAACTTCATCATATGCAGTGGACACAGAACATTGACACACTTGTACTGTGGGCAGAAATAGCCTCATACAGGGATTCTTTTTTTTTTTTTTTGCATATCCTTTACATGACATCTCTGTCAACATCAGCATCCTTCAGCTGATTGTTGATTTCTTGGCAAGATTACGCATACAGGGATGCCACCGGTGAAAATCCTTTCCAAGATCTTACAGATTTATCTTTAACTGTACTTATTTTACCTCATTCTAATGCGGACGTGGAGCGTATTTTCTGTCATATGGGAGTTATAAAATCAAAATTGCAGAACAGACTGAGCATCAAGGGTTTGACAGAAGTTTTGACTATTAGATATGGAATGAAAAGAAATGGCAAATGCTGTCATGATTATAAACTACCTAAGGATATTCTACGAAAAATTGGATCACAGGAGGCATATCCACGTTTCTTTCAACCATCATCATCATCATCATCATCATCATCATCATCATCATCATCATCATCATCATCATCATCATCATCATCATCATCATCATCATCATCATCATCATAATCATCATCATCATCATCATCATCACCATCACCATCACCATCACCACCATCATCATCATCATCATCATCATCATCGCAGGAGCAAAAACAGCAGGAAATAGCTGCAGAAACTGAAGAGGGGTTTTCTGACTGGGATTTGGCGGATCTGGAATAAACTTCATTCTTGCTTGCTTGATTGCTTGCGTTCGATGGCTGTGAACTCCAGTGCGAAGTCCTGTATGTCGGATGAAGACATCCTGTTGTCCAATATCAGTGTGATGTCATACCGGACTGAGGCTTGCGTGAGTATCCGTTGCCCCATATCTGGCTTATTGGTGTGCAGACTGGTGGATCCTCACCGCGCAGGCAGATACTCTCCTACTTCGGAAGACACTTCATTCTAATATTCAGTGATAATTATAAATTATAATGTGCTACCTTGTAACATTTGTAATGAAAACAGTTGTTGTTGTTGTTTTTTTTTTTTTTGGTGCTTTAAAAAAATTTTGGGTGCTTTTTTGAGTCGATTTTGGTGCTTTTCATCAAAAGGAGATGGGAAAACTGAAAAGGAATCTATTTCAATGAGGTGATGAAAATACCCTCACGAAAGAAACATCATGCTGTGCGGCTGCAAGACCGCTGCTCATAGAGCACATCAACATAAAGTTAGATATGACTGAAAGGGAATATTTTAATCAACTATGTAACTAATTAATTAACCAAACGATCAAACAGCGAGTTAAAAATTTGTCCAAAGTATTTTAGGATCCTCGCCGATCCTAAAATACTTTGGACAAATTTTTAACTCGAAATTTTGCCCGGGCAGCGCCGCTAGGCTACTCTTTTTTTTCGATTTTCAACTGCCAAGGGATTTTTTACGTGCGCAACAATACACACGGGCGTCCGATCTCACTACCCAGAGACCAGGGGAAATTTTATTACTGGAAGTCCAACGTGAAAAAATCCCGATCCTCACTGGGGCTTGAACCCGGGACCTCCAGCACTCGAGGCGGACACCATACTTCGAGACCACGCATCCCCCAATTAACCAGTCAATCAATCAATCAATCAATCAATCAATCAATCAATCAATCAATCAATAAACACACTAAACAATTAGCGAATAAGTAATTAATCAAACAATCAGTAATCAATACACCAATAAAAGAGCTAATCAGTTAACTAATTAATCAATCCATCAGTCAACAAATTAACAAATAAATCAATCAACCAACAAACTAACCAGACAACTAATCAATTAATCGAACCACTAGACAACCAATGAAATAACCAATTAATCAGCCAGCCAGCCAGCAAGTCGACCTATTAACCAACCAACCAATCAACCAACCAACCAATCAGCCTTTAAGATGAATTCCCATACTTAGTGGGAGATGCAGCGACCGATACATTGAAAAAAAAAAAAGAAGATATCAACACATTTTATGGGCAGACCACGCGAAATGAGGATGGATAAATCAACCAATCAGGGGCCGTCTCCACAATGAAGGTTGGCTATAATGGATCTCCAACACTGTCTGTCTCTCGCCCTGACTGTACATTCTGTCAGATTGATGTTCGTAATCTCTTGATGTTAACTTCCCACTTGCATCATTGTCTGCCTCTTGCTCGCGTGTCTTCAGCCTTGCCCTCCAGTATGGTTTTTATAAGAGCGTTATGTCCTTTAACATGGTTGACATATTTCACTTGCCTCATGTTTTATTTCTTTCACCAACTTTCTTTTAATTCCCAGTTTTTCTAGAACCTCTGTATTTGACCTTTATTTTCATGAAATACGACATATTCTTCTGTATATCCACATCTCCGAGGCCTCTATTCGACTTTCTAGTTGCTTGTTCAATGTCCAGGCGTCCGCGCCATACAGTAGCGTTGAATATGCGTAGCATTTCACAATTCTCATGTTTAATACGTTGTTAATCTCTTTAGGTGTTAATACCGATTTCAAGCTGTTGAAAACATTTTTGGCCATTCCTATTCTCTTTTTGATTGCTGCTTCACTTCTGCCATCATCTGTTATTACATGTCCAAGATAGGAGAAACTTGTTACTTGTTCTAGTATCTCCCCGTTTACTATGATGTTTATTGATGACCTTGTTTACTATCATGTTCATTGATGATCTTTCCTTTCCATTGCTAATTATTATAGTTTTCGTTTGTAGAGTGTTGATATCTAAGCCATATTCTGCACTATGCCTGTTTACTTGTTCCACTAGGTTTTGTAACTCTTGCTCGCTTTCAGCTAGTAGCACGGTGAATAACCATATTCTTAAAATAAACACGAAAATAACATGTTTGAAAAAAAAAATGATTATTGAAATCACTTACCGACCTATCTTTAACAAACTTCACAACAAAAAGCTGATGGTAAAATCAATATACTCAATAGAAAACAACAGCTTGTCTTATTTTCCAGTTTCTCAACTAGGGCACGACAAAGTCAATAACAATTTAACCACAATATGTACCCCCCTGCAGGCACTACTCTCAACCATAAACAACAATCAACCGAGTTTTAGAAGAATGCCATGAAACCCCAGAAAATAAACGTCATAACAGAGACGTCACTAGAGGGATGTTGAAGGTGGAATATCCAAGTAAGCACACATAAATAATGTAGCACCAAAAATGTCGGTCTAATACAGTTTGTGCAGAGTTTCAACAGAAATTTATTATTTCTTCATAAACAATATTCTTGTAGATATTATAATAACTATTGTCTAGCCAAGTTAGGCGGCATAAGGGTATATCCCCTGTCAAATGAAAAATTAGGCGCCTCCTTACCCCCATTAGGCTACGAAACACCCTAAAACAAGGTGGGGTACTTGTTTAAACCTCCGACCAGGGTAATGCGAATACCAGGTGATGGGTGAAGCTGTAGAGCTGCTGACAGACAGTTGTTGGTTTTGGTCTAACGTTTCGAGACGTAGACACAGGTTCTCTTTATGCTCACTTATCAATCCGGTGTGTTGATGCTGACGTAAGGGATTCAACCACTAACCGGACAGCTGGATTAAAATGTTGACTTCTCGTCCTTGACTTGAGGACCTAAATTACAAATACCACTGTAGTCGAAGTGGGATCGCCTGATGGCGAGGCACACTGGTAATAAAGAAAACAAACCCACAGGCAGCATTCAGTACAATGCTACCTGAAGTAGTATGAATGGACTACGCTTAAGTGAGCGAGCAAAAAAAAAAAAAGCCGCAGACTACATTTACAGATCAACATATTATAAGATAAACATGTAAATCCAGCTCTGGTGATCCTGTGAATAGGCGAACCTTAACCGCCAACACTTATCGATATAAAACATGATGAGTATGATTGTCACACGCCATGTAGATAGCAGGTTGTTTATAAACCACAATATCCTGAAACCGCAAGGCAGGGTAGCTTGCTTTCCAAGGCTAGATGTGTTGCCTTGGTGCCATGTATCGCAGTATAGAAAATGCATTATCGGGAAGTCAAAAGTAAAAGGATAGCGCGCAAACTGAACGCACAAGCGCTTACTTGGAAACGATGACGTAAAAAACGGCAGACGACAGAAGCGGAGAGAAAAGTCTGGACGAATGGAAGCTGAAGGACGAACATCGGAATGCGGTTCAGAAAAGCAAAGACATGAAAGCATCTAGCAAGGAACAGTCAGTTTCAATAGATTAAGCAGAATGAAGCTATGGAGATATCGACACACCGTCCATCCTGCCAGTGATCACGTGTTTCTGAAAATTATAGTATAAAGCTCACCCTAGACCAGAAGTTACTTGCCATTCAAAAGTACTGTAAGTATGTTGTGCGAGAGTTTGACTGTGATGATCAATGGCGAAACAGGCTCGTGCCTGACGATAGAATGAAATTAGGAAGGTTATAACAGAACGTGATTTGAGTACATGGGAATGCGAACACGGCCGAAGGACGGCATAGTGTAATGCTCACGCTGTAATGCTGTTCGTGAATAACCATTTAGGTTCAGACTAGGACGCACATGAGTTCCTGTTATTGAGTATTACACATCATCACCAAATAGTCATGTATTCGCTGTTACGACCCAGTGTTGTTGGTATTGTTTGAGATGCAATGGCAGTCGACTCAGGACAGACCAATTGAGGTGAAGAAATACGAGCCCAACAGAGTGTGAGTGGACTCATAGCAGATGGTTCCGTCGTATCCCTACTTCTTGAGTGTATCAGCAAGCTTGTCTATCCATTGTTTCATTCACTATTGCAGATAGTTATAACAACAAGAACAATGGGCACATTCCGTACTCTAATATACCGACCAAAGCCACATTGTTGTTTCAGATACTTAATCTCCAATCGAGGTCATTGTACTAAATACATATAATTTCTTCATGGTTGATTGCTATATTTGGTTGACATGTAGTTTGGTCAGTGGATTTTGTTGCTATGTTCAGGAAAAGATTTAAATCTTCACTGTGCCTTTTGATATTCGTGATTAACTCGTCTAATGCTTTAACACTATTTTGGAGGAGGACCGCGACATCCGCATATCTGTGCTCTGAAATTAGGTTTCTACTTATAACAAAATGGATCAAAACCGACATCGGACATGAGAAATACATTAACGCTCATTAATCTGAATTCATCGAATCGCAACAAAGGATATACTAGACAACATAATGGGTGAACATATTGGCACACTGACCTTTGAACCTTTTACATCCAAATAATGACAGGACCAATATCTTGACCGGCCACGAGCCAGATTCCTCAAACAAGTGTTAATATTAATTAGTTAATTCAAAAACAAAAACATACTGGCAATAAGAAACGACACTGTTATGGTAATTTTGTTACTTTTAGGGATATTATGCGTCTGCCAATTCCACTTTTAATGAATATATTTACACGAATGACAGAGTTATTTGCAAATATTAGACAACAGTGCTTACATAATGAAACGTCGACAGAACAGTGAGAGATAGAGACTTAACCTATAAATACTACTATTGCCCTTGTTTTTGGGCTAGAACATCCACTGACATGTTTCCTATGGATTGTATCTGACGCCGGCTTACGGTGTCAGCCGGTGTCATAAAATCTCTGGCTGTTTCTGCAGCTACGTGGCAAGTATGTCAAGATATTGCAATTGCTCACGTCAACCATCAAGAATAAGTCACTTTAAATATTTAGTTAATCACATATGGACTTCTTCTCCTTCTTCGTTCATCTTCAGGCGTCAATATAATTTAACTAAAAGAAAGCAGCAGCCAACATGAGCTCGTTAACATCTCCATTATGTTTGTCCTCAAATACAGTATATGTAGTCCAACATACTTTTCTTGTATATGTTGGACATTCTTGCAACAAATGTTGAGCAGTCATATTATCAGTTCTAAAGCCACATTCATCGGTGTCTTCTATCTCTAGTTGGTTAAACGTGTGGTATTTCAGCCTGTTTTGTCATGTGCGGAGTCTGAGGGATTAATAATACTTGTTACTTTTGATACACTTGGTAATATGCATAATCTTTCTAGTGGTCTGGATGCTCTGATATCTCCTTGGTTCTATAATTGCTTCTTATAAATCTCCTGACCTCATCTAGGTTATATCTATATCAAGCAGAGATAATTTTCAATCTTCTTTGCTTTCCCGTGTATGGGTTTTATAGTTTAGTATATTATTGCTACAATACAGTGTATCAATTTAACAAATAAAATCACAAGTAATTTCTATTATAATGCAATGTCTCATTTTGGTTAATACTGCTTCAGCACAGTTAATTAATTTTATATTTTAATTTATCATTGTCGTAATGTAAAATATAACTGCTAAAATGTACTGCAGAAATATCACAATTTGATAAATAATTTCCTGTGTAGGTCAACATGGCCGAATTGATCACAGCACTAACTCTTAAACTTCCGGCATGCTGATGCCGAGGTAGCGGGTTCAGCTCCTACACAGGTCAGCTGGACTAAATGTTGACTTCTCGTCCTTGACTTCGGGACGTAAATTATAAGTACCTCAGAAGTCGGAGTGGATTTGCCTGATGGCGAAGGACACTGATAATAGAGAAGGCTAATCCAGCACGTCTATGGTCTACGCTTGAGTTCAAATCGATCGGGCAAGGAAAAAAAAATTTCCTATAACTACATTGGCGTAGAGACAGTGGAAATATTTTTAGACGAAATTTGTGAATGCCTTTGACTGATAGAGAAATTACGATTCCGTGGAATAGGCTAATAAAAGAATAACAGTATATGCAACAAAAGAATTAACCGACGATGTTCTTTGTTCATATAAAGAGACGAAAGACGTTGGAGAACATTGAGATGATATGAAAGGTCACATGTTGAAGCGGCAGAAGGTCAGTCCAGATAAATAATGTCGGATGTTCTAAGACGGTGGCGTAGAGGATGCCATTGATAGAACAGAACCAGATCAACAAGGGTGTTATCTGTGGAGAGACACGAATGTCTACGCCATTAATGATGATATTGATAACTACTTTTTTAACGTAATACATTACGACTGTAAACGTGAGTGTTTTCCATATCCTTTACAGGACATCGCTGTCAACATCAGCATCTTTCAGCTGATTGTTAATATCTTGGCAAGATTACACTCAGTAGTTTGCCATTGCTTTTTGAGCGACCGGCTCCATACTTTCATAAGTCACTGGCGCGACTCCAACCGCTTCCAATTCTCGTGCGCTCACGTCAGCCACGAGAGTATTTGTGTTTACGGAGAAAGCTGCTAACCCCTCGACCAGTTAGAGCGGCTAATACGTGAGTAGCGTAATTTATTGTATTCGAAATTTTACCAATACTAATTACAGCTACATTTTAATTATCACCTTCACATTACAGTTTAGCATTGGTTTCAATTTAAATCGATACTCTCCATATATAATGTATTATTTCCAATGTAAAAGAGTTATGTGTGTTATTTCTGAAGCAATTCTTCGTCATCATGTAGAAGATACTCTGCCTAGCCCAGCTGCCATCACAGCCCATGGAAAAAGACATTCTGTTCCTTGTCATTTAACCTCCCTACCTCATGTATATTCATGCCGGTGTGTCTTCAATGTCCTTTGTGCACCCTCGTGCTGGTGGACACATGCCTCTTCATCATGCCTTCAATTATTGCTTTGTTATTACCACTGATGAATTTAATATGGTCAACATATTTCGCTGCCAGAGACATTATGCTGCTTCTGAGTCAGTTTTCTTTAATGTTGAGAGCAGCGGTACCTACAGGCTAGCACGCTAGCCTATAGGATGGTAGCCATGAGTTCGAATTCGCATTGAGTTGGATTGTTACAATTAACATGGTCTCCCAGGTCGACCCAAAATAAAATTGGTAACAGGAAATGTCTTGAGAAGTAAAGGTGGGCGTGGTGATATTTAGCATATTATCTATGAGTGCAATGGTTCATGAATTTAGAAGTCTAGTACTATAAGCCGGAAAGTCTTAAAGCTTGCAAATGGGTGCTTTACTTGCCTTTTGTTTATTGGCTTTGATACTAAAATCTCATGGAATGTCGTTTTTTTTTTTCTGGATCCATCGCATTCTAAAATTTGTTTCGGTATCATGTCAGCGTGTTGTATGTCTAGGTATCTGAGCTCGGGCTCATACAGGCAACAATAACTCAGTTAGCTATAATATCTAACATTTATTGTATTTCAATATACAGTGCGTTGGCGCAGTGGGTTTAACAAGGCCGCACTGAATCGCATATCACAGAGGTTTAACATCATCACACAGTTTAATATCATCAAACATTCTAAGCATACTATCTAGCATAAGTCTATAAACCCCACATGGGTCTAAACTATAAAGTCTAAACTATTGAGTCCCTCTAAGGCAGGCCCTGTTGCCTCTTCGATGTCCCGTCTCTTTCTGCCCATCCACACGTGTCGCAATCCGACACGGGTGGTAACTCTGTTCGAGTTCCTCGTGGACCCCGCAATAGGCGGGCCACATCAGTGTCCACGGGACAGTGGACTCACTGACCAGTCCTTCGAGAAGGTTCTGGAATACTCTGGCCTTCGAGGGTCTTACTTCTTTCCCTTTTGGGCGGGAGTTGTAGCCCTTGGCTAATCTATATTAACTAATGTTAGTTTACCAGATAATATGACTACTGTGAGGCTGTGACATATCATTTATGATCAAAAGCCACGATTTTCTTATTCATTGTTTGCGAAATGCTGCATGGTTCACACCCGTATTTTACCACAGATAAGATGATCTCAAAATGATTAAATTGATTTATTTGCTGTTGTTGTGTCATAGACTTTTAATAGTGTCTGGCTTGACCATGGCCAGTCGCATTATGACCTCTTGTGATGCTTGTAATTATGGAGCCAATGGATTTAACGTTTGTGACATTGTCAGTGTCGTTATTGATTATTTGTGGTTGACTTGTAATTATCTAGCCAATGGATTTAACGTGTGTGATTGTTAATGTCGTCATCGATTATTTGTCATTGGCTTCTAATTTTATCCATCCATCCATCATGTGCCATGCCGATAAGTGTGGGCGGTAATATTTTGCCGTCTCACTCGATCACCAGAGTCGTGGATCAGTTCCGTGTTTCAGTCTCGACCATGCCACGTGGCCAAGCCATCCAGGTATTTACTTCTTGTTCTTACCCTTAGTCTCGTCCCTTCGATCTTGCCAGTTGTCACCAAGTTCTCCTATTCATTTCTTCTCATAACGTGCCCAAAATTTGTTTACTGTCTACGTCCAATGTCTCTAATCAGTTTACGGTCTTCATTTGTTTCTTGAAGGACTTGTTTATTGTTATTTTCTGTCTGTTCATGATATTCTTTGCATTGTCCTCAGAAACAACATTTCTACAGCCATCAATTGTTTTTCAGCTTGTCTGCTCATTGTCCACACTTCACATCCATACAAAAGTACAGGTTCTATGTAGCACTTCAACATTATTTTTCTCGCGTCAATTGATATCGTTGTATTATTCAGAATGTTTTTAATCTTGCAAAAGGCTACCTTCGCAATGTCAATTCTTCTTCTAATTTCAAGGCATCTCCCATCAGATGTTATTACTGTTTCGAGATAACTGTATCGATTCACTTGTTTAAGAATGTGCCCATTTACTTGTATATTACATTGTGGTATTTACTTCTTCCCAATGACGACCATAATTTGTGTCTTCTTACTATTCAGTTCTAACCCTAGTTGACTGTGTGCAACAACCGCATCTACTAAATTTAGCAGGTCCTGTTCACTGTCTGTAATCAAGACTGCATCATCTGCATATCTAATGTTATTGATGTATCGTCCCCCAATGTTGATTCCTTCCACATCTTCTATATTTCTGAAAATATTTTCACTGTACAGGAAAAAAAAAAGATCTGGAGATATTACACACCCCTGTTTCACACCTCTCATAATATGCTGATATTGACCTTCTTCATTATCAATTCTGATGGCAGCTTGTTGTTTCCAATATATGTTGTCTTCAAGTCTACGGTCTTTTCCATAAATTTGTAGATCTTCAAGCATCCTTATCATATCGACATGTCTCAATTTATCGAACGCCTTTGTGTAGTCAATAAAGCAAATGTGTAGATCTTTGTTTACTTCTATAGAACATTCAATTACTTTTCTCATTATATACATAGCATTTACTGTACCTTTGCGTTCTACAACCCCACATCATTCTTCTCCTATTTCGGGTTGTATTTTCTTCCTAACTCTTTGCATGATAATTCTTATCAAAATCGTGATGTGACTCATTATACTAATTGTTCGATGTTGATCACATTCCAAGACTCATGATTTCTGTGGGATTGCAATAAATACAGAGATACATAATTAATGTGGTATATTTCCAGTATCATATATTGTATTCAGCAGTCTGGTAACTTCAAATATTAATATTCTTCTAAAGCATTAATCATTCTTGTTGTGATGCTGTCTGAACCGGGGGTCTTGCCAGATTTCATATAGTTAAGAGCATTCTGAACCCCCATCTTCAAAATTGATGGCCCTTCATTATTATTTTGAATATCATACTGTTCTTCTCTGTTATCATCATAAAGGTTATTCACGTAATCTGTCCATACATGTAACATCTGATCTGTTTCTATTATGAGTTTTCCATCTTTTGTATTTAGGCAGCCTGCTGGTGTATGTGTTCTTTGATTAGTAAGCTCCTGAATTCTTTTGTGCATTAGTTTGGTATTTTTACTATTGTGTTATTTTTCAATCGAGGCTCATGTATTTGTTTCGTAACAACCAAGATAAGACAGAATATATGGTAATTTCAAGAGACGGAATGGCTAGAAACTCTGGCCACATACAAATAGATAATATGACCATTAAAAGAACGGAAACATACAAATACCTGGGTACGATCTTCAACTGCTCCAACATCATAAGGGAAGAAATACAAACTAGAATCAACTCTGGAAATAAGATATACTATGCACTACAACATCTACTAAAATCAAAGGCGCTATCTCGTAACACCAAAATCACAATATACAAAACACTGATCAGACCAGTTGTGCTGTATGGCTCTGAAACCTGGAGTACAACGAAAGGAGACGAAGCCTTGTTACAAACCTTTGAGAACAAAATTTTAAGACGCATCTTTGGACCCATTAGGGATACACAAAGTGGAGAGTGGAAAAGAAGAAGTAACAAAGACATTTATGATCTGTTTAAGTCCCCGCTAATCACTGGTATCATGAAGGCTAATAGACTACAATGGCTGGGGCATATAGAAAGAATGGAAGATAATAGGGAAACAAAACTCGCTTACACTCAGGAAATAAATGGCCGTAGACCCCGAGGTAGACCAAGAAGACGGTGGAGAGATAATACATGTACAGACCTACAAGCACTTGGAATCAACGACTGGCAAGAGAAGGTCCACCAGAGAGACGAATGGAGACGGATTGTATTTGCAGCAAAGAACCTCAATGGCTCGGAACGCTGAAGAAGAAGAAGAAGTTATTTTTCAATTCCTATGCAGATTTTCTCTAGCCATGCTTCTTTTGCCTCCTTACATAATATTGTGACTTTTCTATGAATTTTTTCATATTTCGCAGGACTATTTTTGTTCTGTCTCCTTGTTTCCATTAGTTGTAAAATTTCTTCAGTCATCCATGTCTTACGGTCCACTTTCTTTAATTTTGGAATAGTTTTTTTTCTGCAGCACAGCTGACTGAATTCTTTAGCATTTCCCATTAATCATCCAAATCTTGAAATAGGATCTCTAGATCAAACAATATAAAATTCGTTCTTTAATTCTATGTTAAAATTATCTTGTATTTCTTCGTCAGTTTTCAATTTGCACAAATCATTTTTATGGTTTCCAGTTGTATACTTGACTTTCTTTAACTTTACCTTCAATGTGCCTGTAATTAATCTGTAATCACTGTAACAGTCAGCATTGGGGACTGTTTTTACCACTGTTAACGCATTTCGAAACCTGCTAATCAGGATGTAATCTATCTGGTTTTTAATACTGCTGTCTGGACTTCTTCATAATCTTCTAGGATGCTGTTTAAACCAGGTGTTTCCTACAACAATTTCTTGTTCTTTTGCTCATTCTACAAGTCTGTATCCTCTTTCGTTTCGCTCTCGCAAACCATAGTTTCCTACACTGCCCCCATCGCCACGATTTCCTATTTTTGCATTGAAATCACCCATTATAATATTTATTTCTGATTTTTTACAGTTCTTAAAAGCAGACTCCATGTAATTTTATATGTGGATATTATTTTTATGTTATTTTCAAGTTAAGGAAAAAGGTTTTAATCTATTACCAGACAGGATTGGCTATTCTAATCCCATTGTATTCATTGAGATGTTGATGGTGTTATCTACGGATTTGCGTTCTGGAATTGAATTTTCATCAAGAAGGTTAACTAATTTAGTATGAAATACACTAGTTGACATTACATGTTTGGAAAAACAATGTATTACATGTAACATTTGTTACGAAAGGCTAGTAAAAAATGCAGCCGTAACCATTATTATTGAAGTGCCTTAAGTTCCATAATTACTTTATTCTTACATATGGAATAATAACGGGCCTAACATGTGATGATGATGAAAGTAACAAAGATAATGAAGATTATCCCCAGTATGATGATTACAAAGGTGATGATGATGTTGTAACAAAGTAAGAAGATAATAAGTAAAATAGTTAAGAGTTAACAGAAAGGATATCGTCCTCGCATCAACGGTGAGCACCAAAGACACCGATTCTTGAAATGCCTTGCTGTGGATGTGCAGAAGTCACTGTCGGCTTTGGACAAGACGCAGTCTGGGATTTTGTCGAGAAACGTTTTCATATAGAAAAGGATAAAACATAGAATAAAGAGTTCAATACAATAATAGAATATAGAATATAATTTAAATAAATTAAGAAAGCTGTTTTAAGATATCTACATTTTTTAAAACCAATGTTGCTACTTTCGCCATACTACACAATGGATGCAACCATGCAGCTAGTAATTTGTATACGACCCATTATGACCGACTATATATGAACTGTGAGTCAGATTGGTTGCAGATGACATTGACTCACGGTTTATCATGAATGTATTTGTCTGACTGCCAACAAGAACATGAATAAAAGCCAGGATCATCAATTAACATAGTCTGCGTTTCCTATCTAAGTTATCGCCAGTTCTGCAGTTTGGCTATGTGGATGTTTTGAGTTGTGAGAACCTTTGTTATAGTAACCACTGTTCGTTGTGTTCCAGATTCAGCCAGCTCCGCAATCATTGTAGTGAATAACTCCACGGAGAGTGGTTATATCGTGAGTAGAAGATAATGCCCTACACGACCCGGCTTAAGAACACGAGTGCGAGTGTGCGTCCTTCGGTTCACGAGTGAAATTTTCCGAAGACTCCTGTGGGTCGTTGCTAGCGCTACGGAGTTCGTGCTTTGTGCGACGTTTTCCGCGCTGCGGAAAGAGACCGAGCCATATGGAATAAAAACCCGGTGCAGTGAAGTCGACCCTGTCGACTTTAAAGAGACTATTTTTAGGAGTGTTAGTGCCCACAATATTTATCACAACAACTTAGGAATGTCATGATATTTTTAGATACTTTACAGGGTCAATATTAGACAATTTACAGGGTCAAAATAATTATACACTTTACAGGGTCAACATTAGACACTTTATAGTGTCACATTAGACACATTACAGGGTCAACGTTAAACACTGTACAGGGTCAAAACTTGCCGGAACTTTGGCTCCCAAACACATTATAATTGTTATGCTCAGAAGAACCACATTATAATTGTTATGCTCAGAAGAACATCATTATAATTGTTTTGCTCAGAAGAACCACATTATAATTGTTATGCTCAGAAGAACTATATTATAATTGTTATGCTCAGAAGAACCACATTATAATTGTTATGCTCAGAAGAATTGTCGCTGAACACAGCAATTTCACACACAAAACAAAACAAAACAAAGTCAAGCTCAGTGTGGGCGGTCATCGTTCGCCATCACGTACAATCTTCTCTTGTCTTGTGGGCGGTCATCGTTCGCCATCACGTACAATCTTCTCTTGTGGGCGGTCATCGTTCGCCATCACGTACAATCTTCTCTTGTCTTGTGGGCGGTCATCGTTCGCCATCACGTACAATCTTCTCTTGTCTTGTGGGCGGTCATCGTTCGCCATCACGTACAATCTTCTCTTGTGGGCGGTCATCGTTCGCCATCACGTACAATCTTCTCTTGTGGGCGGTCATCGTTCGCCATCACGTACAATCTTCTCTTGTCTTGTGGGCGGTCATCGTTCGCCATCACGTACAATCTTCTCTTGTGGGCGGTCATCGTTCGCCATCACGTACAATCTTCTCTTGTCTTGTGGGCGGTCATCGTTCGCCATCACGTACAATCTTCTCTTGTCTTGTGGGCGGTCATCGTTCGCCATCACGTACAATCTTCTCTTGTCTTGTGGGCGGTCATCGTTCGCCATCACGTACAATCTTCTCTTGTCTTGTGGGCGGTCATCGTTCGCCATCACGTACAATCTTCTCTTGTGGGCGGTCATCGTTCGCCATCACGTACAATCTTCTCTTGTCTTGTGGGCGGTCATCGTTCGCCATCACGTACAATCTTCTCTTGTCTTGTGGGCGGTCATCGTTCGCCATCACGAACAATCTTCTCTTGTCTTGTGGGCGGTCATCGTTCGCCATCACGTACAATCTTCTCTTGTCTTGTGGGCGGTCATCGTTCGCCATCACGTACAATCTTCTCTTGTGGGTGGTCATCGTTCGCCATCACGTACAATCTTCTCTTGTCTTGTGGGCGGTCATCGTTCGCCATCACGTACAATCTTCTCTTGTCTTGTGGGCGGTCATCGTTCGCCATCACGTACAATCTTCTCTTGTGGGCGGTCATCGTTCGCCATCACGTACAATCTTCTCTTGTGGGCGGTCATCGTTCGCCATCACGTACAATCTTCTCTTGTCTTGTGGGCGGTCATCGTTCGCCATCACGTACAATCTTCTCTTGTGGGCGGTCATCGTTCGCCATCACGTACAATCT
Organism: Cepaea hortensis; assembly: GCA_963921405.1. NCBI lineage: Eukaryota > Metazoa > Mollusca > Gastropoda > Stylommatophora > Helicidae > Cepaea > Cepaea hortensis. The sequence continues at coordinate 81,779,255 of OY992878.1, forward strand.
TCTCTTGTCTTGTGGGCGGTCATCGTTTGCCATCACGTACAATCTTCTCTTGTCTTGTGGGCGGTCATCGTTCGCCATCACGTACAATCTTCTCTTGTCTTGTGGGCGGTCATCGTTCGCCATCACGTACAATCTTCTCTTGTCTTGTGGGCGGTCATCGTTCGCCATCACGTACAATCTTCTCTTGTCTTGTGGGCGGTCATCGTTTGCCATCACGTACAATCTTGTCTTGTCTTGTGGGCGGTCATCGTTCGCCATCACGTACAATCTTCTCTTGTCTTGTGGGCGGTCATCGTTTGCCATCACGTACAATCTTCTCTTGTCTTGTGGGCGGTCATCGTTCGCCATCACGTACAATCTTGTCTTGTGGGCGGTCATCGTTCGCCATCACGTACAATCTTGTCTTGTCTTGTGGGCGGTCATCGTTCGCCATCACGTACAATCTTGTCTTGTCTTGTGGGCGGTCATCGTTCGCCATCACGTACAATCTTCTCTTGTGGGCGGTCATCGTTCGCCATCACGTACAATCTTCTCTTGTCTGGATTATGCCACGTGACCAGGCTATCTAGATATTTATTTCTTTGCCTTTACCATGCACTTTTCTCATCAGTTTCGTCACGTGTCATTAAGTTTTCCAGTTTATCAGGCTTCACTATGTGCCCCCGAAATCTTGCATGTTTGTGTCTAATTTTTCGAATTAATTGACGGTTTTTGTTTATTTGTTTCTTCTAGGACTTGCTCATTGGATTTATTTTTTGTTAAAAGTCAGTGGTATTCTTAACGGTTTCCCTAGAAACCCCATGCCCACTGTCATTTGATGTTTTTCAGCGTGTCTGCTTATTTTCCATGTTTCAAATTCCTATAACAGCATAGGTTCAAAACTCTTTTTTCTGTTTGCAATTGATACATTTGTTTTAATTGGTTTGTATGTTTTCCATTTTGCAAAAGGCTACCATTCTCATAACAATTCTTGTTCTAATCACTACAAGGCACCTCCCATCAGATGTAAGGACCTGTCCGAGGTAGTTGTAAGGATTCACTTGTTTAAGAATTTCCCTATAACAACAACCACAACTCAGAAAACCCGCTCTATGGCCAGATGAAACAACCTTAATTGTCAAACTGTACGGAAACCTTCAGAAGACAATGTGCATGCAGTTACAGAATTGCAAACATAGGCCAATTACGAGCGAACAAAAAGACGAAAAAGAAGAATTAAAAACAACTAGAAGATATTAATTGTTCAAACTCGTCTTTTCTTAATTGTTCTTTCATTCACATCAAATATATGTTCTAAACAATCTTATCAGAGGGTTGGTTCAATCTCTACACTGGTCAGCTGAACTAATATGTTGGCTTCTCGTCCTTGGCTTTTGGTCGTAAATTACCAGTACCTCTAAAGTCGGAGTAGATTTGCCAGTTGGCGAGAGACACAGGTAATAGGGAAAAATAATCCATTCGCAAAATTCAACTCAGTGCTATTAAAAGTAGTGTTATGAACTAAGCTTGAGTTCAAAGCGGACGAGAGCAACAAGAAAAAAAAAGTCTCATCCATTCCTTCTATTATTTGCTACTTTCTGTAGTCTAATCCATGTTTTACCCTCATTATTAATCTCTTTTGACGTGTTTATCTCCCCATGGAATATATAGTCCCCACAATTTCAACCGACCTTCTTATCCTTTATTATTTCCTCTGGTCTCATCCATGTATTCCCATATTATTAATCACTCCTGTCACTCTGTATTTCCCCATGGAGTATATCGCATCTCATCTCATCTCACATGGATAACTCCTATCCTTTGTTGTTTCTTTGGTATCATCATCATTCATGTTTACCTCGACAAGACTGGCCTCTCCTGACATTTGATAAGACAAATTCCGAAGTTTATCGAAAGGGGAATCATGCTCCTCAAAACCAGACTTGTTTCAGCTTTTCCAGCATCACTTTGTTGTTCACTTAGTAAAGAACAGTGAGTATTCCATTTTGTCTGGCCGAGTCACATTTCATTTCTTGCCTAGAGACATCAAGTATGGCAGGTTACGTTGTTTACTGTTTTCGATACACTGTATTGTGAATTCGAATCTTGGATTCCCAGGTCGATCCAGCCTTAAATGCTTACTAGGAAATGTCTCGGGAAGTAAAGGCGGCCTGTTGGATACTGATAACATTACATGTCAAATCCCGAGAGGTCTATACAATATTGTTCCAGCACCATATGTCCAATGTTCCTTAGGTTATACAAGGGTCGTTGACTTGTCAATGACGTCTACACTGTGGTAGTTAGCTTGACACCTGTCTCCTAGTGATCTATGACACCCTCTTACAACACACCCGGTGTGTCATGGTACAATCACTTCTCTTTAGTGCCATTGAAATTTTATATAAAGAAATGAAAAAGATACCATACATCAAGGCAAAAGTGTAGAAATATGTGAGTTCTAACAAAATGTATATGATTTCTTAAAATGAAGACCATTCTCTGCAATTTCTCTTTGGCTTTCGAGGTAAAGAAAAACAGTTCTAAGAGCTACACTGAGCGAATTCTGATGTACATGAGTAAATGATGGACAATTAGCAGACAAATGTGGAAACTGCGGAGATGTGGTTTTATAGAAGATTGATGAGGATATCATGGGCATACAGCTTGAGCAATGAAGATATCTCGAATGAAGTCAACTCACACAGAGAACTGGTTACTCGCATCAAAAGAAGATGGTCCACATTCTTTACACATGTCATGAGAAGAGGTCAGCTGGTGTCTGTCGTTACAACGGAAATGCTGGAGGGAGAGTAGACAGGGAAGAGACCAAGAGAGAAGCTGCTGGACATTTTGTCACCATGACATGAAGGTACGTCAGGATCAGAAATGGTCATAAGCACGAGAGAGAGAGAGAGAGAGAGAGAGAGAGAGAGAGAGAGAGAGAGAAAGAGAGAGAGAGAGAGAAGGGAGAGAACAGGCATGATCAGCAACGCCACACGGCATGCCCTATAAGAGTGAGAATAGAATACGATGTAATATCAAGAAAAATCAATAAGCAGTAACACATGCGTTATGTAACAAAAGCCATCGTTAGTCAAGAAACCACAGAGGTGTCGACAGTCAATCAGCTAAAACAGATCCAGTACAATTGTGTAATCGGTTTAGCCGCAGGGAGGTATCCCATTAATGTTAATCACCACCTAGCAAAGGTAATTTAATGTGGTAGGAAACCAGACAAAATGTTTCCTGTATCGGCTCCATTATTTGTCATGAGAAATATATAATCCTCAGGCAATGCTCTACGTCAGCGATTCTCAAACATTTTGAGTCCATAGTTCCTCTGAAAACTATATTATTTCGGTTGGTAAAGTTAATTGCAAATCCTTCACTGGACGTTTGTAGTCAACACCAGATTTTGTTTGCTGTCTTGGCAAGTTTACTATCAGTAGTTTACCATTGCTTTCTGAACGATCGGTACCCATACCATTTCGTAAACAATCATTGCAACACGGTCTGCTACCAAATCGCGCGCAGCTGTGTTTCGAACGTGGGGATACGGGATCACTAACCACTTCCGTAACCTCTACGCCACGAGGGCCGGCATTTCGGTGGTTACTTTGTGGAATTATTGTTAACAATCTGAGACACTTTTTGAAGTTTAATTTACTCTTTTTGAATAACGAAGACACAAACATTAGATTGCTTGATTTTTTGCCTGGCATATTTCGCTGCATCTCGTCAGGTACATACCGCAGAATTCATACAACATAAAGTAAAATAACTAGATAAATCCTTCAAGCTGAAATATACACATGTTCGCACAGTAATGTTGCACATAAATTGCATTTACCAATCCACATGCAGTTGCCTGTCAACCTACATCAGCAGAACAGAGCGGCAGTTGAACAACAGCGTGGCTGAACACATACCTAATTGGATTGACAAGATACTACACACAGGCGATGGGAGCCTAGGGAGATCGACTCACCGGAAACTTCCCGCTTCATCGAGGAACGTGTTGGAAAGCGGACATGTGATTGATAGAGACAATGCCTTTTGCGTGTTGTTTAACACACCATAATGATTAGTCTACACAGGCCAGTTTTGAAGCCATAATGATTAGTCTACACAGGCCAGTTTTGTGCAAACAGAAAGACCTGATAGTCAGTTTAAAATTACCGTGGTAGACAATTGACATTACTGTGCGAAGATGTGTATTTTTCAGCTTGAATGATTTATCTAGTTATTTTATTTTATGTTGTATGAATTCTGTAGTATGTACCTGACGAGACGCAGCGAAATATGCCAGGCAATAAATCGTGCAATCTATTGTTTGTGTCTTCGTTATTCAAATTCACTACGGGACAACATTGTTTTGATACTCTTTTTGAGTCTTGGAGCTGTAGAAAGACATTTTAAAGTGTAATTTTTCAAAAGTGAAATTGTAGTAAACTCTGCAACCGACTACATTATGTAAGTGATTAAAAACTCCGCCTCGGAGAAAGCACAACATAAACTTTTGACCACCAGAAGCGGTCCCCCTTCCCGGAATGTTTCGCCTCTTTACCTTCTTGTTTGACCGCCAAAAGCGGTCCCCCTTCCCGGAATGTTTCGCCTCTTTACCTTCTTGTTTGACCGCCAGAAGCGGTCCCCTTTCCCGGAATGTTTCGCCTCTTTACCTTCTTGTTTGACCGCCAGAAGCGGTCCCCTTTCCCGGAATGTTTCGCCTCTTTACCTTCTTGGCACTCTCTGTGGGTGGGCCCACCAGGGTTATTACTCCCGGTGTCTTTCCCCTGCCGTGCGTTCGAACCATGTTTCGAGACGTTCGTTTTATTCGTTATCTTTCTTTGTTTTAATCTTTGTCTCATACCAGCAACAAATGGCTGCTCCCAAGCCACACTTCCTTAAGGGAGGTTAACCTCATGCACTCTGTGCTTCGTGCCCTCAAGCAAATCCAAGGACATGTGGCCGTGGGAAGCAAACTTTTTCTGTCGCCTACGCGCCGGCGCTTCGCTATGCACTGCGTTCTTCTTCGTTGCTATGTTCCTTTCTTCGTAACCCGTGTATTGCTCATGGAGCAGTTCTCTGGAAAGTTTGCTTTTTCTCTTGGTTACTTACCTGTAGATTGGGTTCCTTGACTCCTCTCCTGGTCTCTCTTGCAAAGTGCGATTCTTTAAAGACGACTACCACCACCGAATGGAGGTTGGACTCCGGTCGACATTTACCTGACTTCGGCGACTGCTACCACATGGCGTCTCAACTACACCTAACAGTTCCGTTCTCAGATGCAGTGCTCTCGCTCGGAGGGATGGTTACAGAGTCAACACTAGACAAGTTCTAGATCTTAGTTGAGAGATTGATTGGTTTCGATTTTAGTTGCACTGCAGTTACAGACATAAATGCTAACCTATTACTGAGAGACTTGTCGCAATTCACGTTCCGATTCTTCCATAGCCAGCACGAGGCCTTAAGGGGCTGCTTCACCAAGTTGTTTCTGTGCCCGCGTTCATGCCAGACCGTTGATGCCCAGCTGTTTGAGCACGCCATACACGGGTTGGGAGACGACTTCTTACGCTTACCTTTACGGCGAATAGCCTGACAGTGTACATTTCTTGTCTCAGACCTGCGACCATGACACTGTACTTTATAATTTATAAGTGTGCTGCTTGTCACAGTGTACAGCCTCAGGGCCCCAATGCGGTCCAGCCGTGGCAACACCGATGTGCATGTTAATGCTATAGTTTAGGCCTAGATAGTACGTGGGTGAAGCTTTCCTTCGTGGATGTGTGTCTCCACAGGGTACCGTGTCATTGTAATCAAATTGTAAAGTAAATAGAAAACTTGGAATACAACAAATCTGTACACAGTCAACCAAGATTGTGGTCGAGTTTTTCTATATTTTATTGAGCATAAAGTTTTCCCGGGAGATGTTGGTATTTTCAGGCAATACAAACATTTTACAGCTTCATGCCTAGCGTTTTATCTAAAAAGATAACAAATTACAAAGTGTAAAATTGAGGTTCCCTCTCGGTCCATTTGTTTCTTTACATAGTTCAACATTTCTAAACAAGTTTGTTCTGTTGGATAATTACTTCATAGGGTATTTCAAATCATTATACAGATCAACAATTCTTTTCTTCTTTTTGTACAGCGTCCTGATACTGATGATTAACCTTCTTATCCTTGATGGAAATTCTCTAGCTTCTTAGGTGGTATCAAAAAAAAAATATAAAAACTAGATGGTTCTCCAATGGCTTTCAGAATTAACCCGCTTATTGTGGTTACCACCCTATGTATTGTTTAGTTTTCTTTACGTCAGGTTGGTGACCATTTGGTGCGATTTTGGCTGGCGTTCATTTTACGTGAAAATCTATCTAGTAACCTGCTCTCTTTAATCAGCCTCAACCTTCTGACAACAAGCATATCGCCTTGTAACAGTCACACTGTTACAAATATCCCCCTTTTTATTTTTAGACTTTTCCTAGAAAAAATATACCCTTTTCCTTCGGGAAAAAAGATACCCTAACCTTAAACTCTTATCTTAATTTCAAACTTACAACAACCCGGTAATCAATAAAAAAAAAACTTTTCTAATACATCACAAACTTCTCTTAATAACACAACTATACCAAAGTTTACTACTCACTAACGTATTTACATTTTCGATACATAATCTACTAATACATTACTTTGATCATCATTTATTCGTATCCCCCATTACCAGAAGGGAATAAAATAACACACAAATCCGCATATTCAACCCAACTCCTGGAATTCAGAACAGCTATCCGCTGCTAATCATAAAATCATCAACTACTATATTTCTATTAGTTCTTCTTCTTCTCATAAAAATTGTGGTTATTATCAGCTATCCACTGCTAACCATAAAATCAACAGTTACTATATTTCTACTACTCCTTCTTCGTCTCATAAAAATTGTGGTTATTATCAGCGATCCGCTGCTAACCATCAAATCAATAGTTTCTCTCATCATGGGCATACATCCTCATACATTTAATCAATCACCATTAAAATAACCCACAATTAATCACAATCTAACAAACACAAAATTTGGTGGCCACCCATAAAAAAAAAAAAACACACACAAAAAAACAACTAATAAATCTGTACATCATCTCGCCCAAGGGACAAGTCCACCCCGTCATATTCAACCCCAAACCCTTTTAATCTTTCCACAAATATTTTAACTCTCTTTTACACAGCAAACCCAATCGCCACTCGTCCTACTAACAATCTCGCACACAAATCACACTTTACCTCACACATTGCTCTAGGTATGCCTTATGAGAATATTAGCAATTTTTTTCCAGAATGATTGATTGATTGATTGAATTAAGAACCGAAGCCAGCGAAGAATTCCAACACCAATAGTGCCAATAGCTATCTGATTATATGTTCGTCTTGCCTTTCCTCTGAGCGTCGAGCGTCGGCCAGAACCCCTCGTCACTCCTCGCTGCCTCATTCTTGCCAGACCATGGTGATCCATTTGTTCCTCTGAGGTGTGCACGTGCTCCCTCAAGGCCGCAACCACGCCTGCCTTATCATGCATCAATATTCCACCAAGTTTTGCAGAGCCAGCCAATCTGTCCGCCTGTTCATTCCCCATCACACCAGCATGACCGGAGAAAATATCCAGGCGATGCTTGCCACCCGTGTCCTCCGAAGCGAAGCAAGCCACCCTGCACGAAGCATGCCTGTCCTCACCCTACTCAGCATGCTTTCTGAGACGGTTACAATCACGATGTGTGTGTGTATCGTATTCTCCATCCAGCGAAAAGCTGCAGTGACCGCCACCACCTCCATTCTAAAGCTAGATTTGTTTCTTTCAGAAATGATATTTAAATATCGACCCTCAAACGTCCTTTCTGCATTCCTCCCAAATATATTATCCTTTAGTTAATTCTAAATTTGAGGCTCCACTTTAGCAATTTTAGAAGCCCAGATACATAGAGAAATACAAACATTCACATACTTTTCTCATTAATGGCATAAGTAGAGAAAATAATATAATTATTAAAATCCCCTCCTTATAAACATCATAGAGATTCACTATCTCAACTACATTGAGTAACCATAAAAATCTCTCACAAACTAAAATCAATACCTTCCTTTAAAATTAATCACTTCAAAAATCGATTCCGTCCATCCGTTGCGTGTAACGGACACTCAATTCACCCACACACCCAACTCTGTTTTCAGACATACGACTCAATTAATTGTCAACTCTTGCCCAATCTACCAACTATCGTCTCCCACACATGCTCATTTCGTGTCCCAAATACCGAGAACACAAAACCAAAAGCACATCGGTCTCATACAGAACAAACCTAATACTCAGGAAACCAGCATAACGCAACCAATGCCATTGTCAATGTTTTAAATCAACAACAATAAAAGCAATGGCAAATCAATGCCAAAAAATCAAATACGGAATATCTGAATGCAAACACTTTCACTCTCCTACTAATGAAACCAAATGCGTACTGGAGGCAAATCACAACAAACTCAACTGACCAGACGTAAAGAATACATCCTCACCATGCACTCTCTAGAGAAATAATTGAGACCCCAACTCTCAGCACTCACTCATCCTCCACACACCCACTATCTTGCAGGACAACACAAAACCCCCAACTCATCCTCATGTATTTGCTCATTTCCTCTCCAAGTTTCAGCCTCCGCTCTCTCTAATTGTCTTCTATTTATCGTAAACCCTTTATCTTCAAAAGCAACCATTTTCCTTGGTTCTTCTGTGCTCATATTCTATTCCTTCTTCTCAACCTTTTTAATATTTGTAACTGTCTGTAAAGAATTCTGGCTTCAACATCCTTATCGTTTCTGCGTTAGCTTCACTGCAACCAGCTATATATTCTATTTGAGCTATTTCGCCAAGACTTCTCTTCTTAGAAGTATTCTTTCCTTTACCCCTTATTGATGTGCGTCTTTTTATGGTGTCTATTTGTCTACTATATCTTCCAGTGTCTTCACTAAGCTAAATTTTACTTGCCTGCTTACTATCAATTATGCAATACGAGGAACCAGCTCCTTTCGAGTCAGGAAATGCTCGTTTCACAATTCTCCTGTTTCTATCTATTCCTTTTGAATTTCGATCAGGAATATATTCAATATCACTATCTGACAAATCTGACAAATCTGATTCTACTGAAGGGTCAGATTCGACTTCTTTATTTACGAGCACGATTTTTTCCTACCTAGCCTTAACACTTGGTCTAATTTTCCTCCTGGTATTCTCTGCCCTTATCTGCCTATTCTCCGCACGGTCTGTCTCTTTAATTGTACCTGTATCACCATTTCTAATTTTCAACTGAGCCCGTTCCGTTGCTCCCGTCGAACTTGTCTGACCTCCTCGTTCTAATTTCATAGTTGGTTGTGTTTGACATTTCTTGTGAACTTTGTCTACCTGTGTCTGGGTGCTCTTTTCTACCTTGCCTATTGCCTGGGTTTGATTCTCCTGTTCTACCCTTTCAACAATTTTAATCTCTTTTTTCAGTCTGATAGAACTTATTGATGTCGCTTCTGGAACATAATGGTTCCTCCTGTTCGTCTCTTCTTCCCCACTATTCAACTTCGCGAGCTCATATTTCAACTGTCTAACTTCAATCCAGTTTTCTCTCAAAACTATTGCGTCTTCACTATTTGATGGCCAGCTCCATCGTTTCCTAATACAATTCTTTTTCTGCCAACCACTAACTTCTGAATTTTTACTTTGTCTCTCCATATGTCTCTGTGGCCCATTTATATACGGTTTTCTATTTATACCGTTCACTACTCTAATATTCTTGCCATACTGTTGATTATTATTGCGAACCGGCTAACATCTAATTAATATACCCTCACTTTAATCTCACACCAGTTCCATACGCCGCCTCTTCAAACGTCTGCTTCTGTATTCCATTCTACCATACATGCAACTCTATGAACTGCCATTGCCAAGTTATCCAGCCACCATTGTCAAGTTATCCAGCCACTCTGTCATATGTACTAGCTCAATGTACAAATGTTCCATAGTAACACACTACACCTTCACAACCTAAATATAGCAATTTTATCACATTCAACCATTCGAACTTAACACTCAAACTCTTAGGCTGATCCTTTTCCTCACGTATTCTACAACACAATGTTAAAACGCTTGCTGTTAAGGATGCCTGATGTGAATACAGGGATTCTAGAAATCTAGACACATGCAGCCCACCAAATAGCTCTCCTCATACTTCCCATTATATTACCTAAAGATGCCTCACTTATCTCCATGTGATATATATATATATAAATGATAAAATTATTATGTTATGAACTAATGGGTAATATTGTTACTTAACTGACTGTCCCGTCTGTTGTTTCCGTCAGGTTCGATTCGATGCTACAGGTTCTCCGTGAGGCCAGCGCAGATTCTGGCTCTTCTGTGTCAGATTGATGTCCTTTGGAAGGCAAGGGCGAGTCCAGGAACTATTGTAGCAAATCGCTGCTCTTTGTAAGGCAAGAGGAAGTTCAGGATCCTGATTTTCTGCAGCACATCACTGTTCCTTGTAAGGAAATAGCCAGTTCAGGACTCTCCGCGTCAAGGCCAGAATCGGTCACGGCACCAAATCACAACACTCTGTCTCAGTGTACAGCCTCACCGTCCCAATGCGGTCCAGCCGTTGCAAGGAGGGTGTGCATGGTAAAGTTATAGGTTAGGCCTAGATCGTACGTGGGTGAAGTACTAAGGAAGTATAATATAATTGTCAAAAATGACAAATCAGAAGATGACATCTAAAATATGTGCAAAAAGGCAAACTAACTCATTGGACAAATGACACCAATACTAAGGAACAAACACGTATCAATAGTTAATAAAAAATAACTCTACAACACAGTTTTCCTACCAACTAAATGCTACCAATGCCTAACCTGGACAATGACAAAAAAGAGAAAAGAAAAATCACAACAAAATAAATGAGATTCCTGAGAAGAATACTCATTTGTCAATAAGAGAGAAAATCAGAAATAAGGAAATCATGACTAAAGTAGGGGTTATAGCTGCACTAGATTTTATCAGAAGGCAGCAAGTTAAATGGTCTGGTCATGTAATTAGATTACCAACTAACAATGGACAACTATTAGCAATGATGTACAGACGAAATGGAAGCAGAAGAAAAGGCCGGCCATGTAAGCGATGGACAGAGGGAATGGCAGTCCTTGGGAATCTCGAAACATGAACCCCATAAACGGACACTCTCCCGCTGTGTATACTTCACCTCGACACCGCGAGGTACAAGAAGAACACGATGAGATGAGATGAGATGAGATGAGATGAGATGAGATGAATTACAACGAGACAGATAGCGAGGCTGTTAATATACAGCCGGCTCTATGGTGAAGGTGTTACAAATGCAGTTCTTGATCCCACATACCGCGTTCGAATCACAGCTGCAAGCGATTTTGAAGCAGGTTCTTTGTCTTGATTTCAATACTAAGGTATGAATGCCGATCGCTCAAAAAGCAGTGGCAAACTACTGAACGTAAACTTGCCAAGAAATAAAAGACAAATATGCCGTTAATGTACAGCTAAATACAAAAACAATGCTTCCCGTCCACACACAGACTGGGAACCCCTGTCGTTGATGACTGACTTCACAAATGTATGTCACTCTGACCGAAAGATACTTCCTTTAAATACATTTTGCCGAACGGGTCTGTTTCATTCGTTTCTAGTTACAGGAAGAGATAAATGAAGGTCTGATGACAGAAGGATCATTTTATTCTTGTTAGCTGGAGCTTTCAACAATTTAATGGCTAAAGTGTAGAACAAATGTAATTCATGTAATCTGTAATTAGAAAATAATGCCCGCCAGTCAGTGAAAATCTCAAATACACGAAGCAGAAACATTAAACACACTGATTGATCTGAAAGACACATGTGCTGTCGGTTTGGATGTCTCTAAAACGCGGGATCCGTTTATAGCCACCTGCTCTTCTTCTTTTCTTCCTCCTCCCCTCCTCCGCCACCTCTTCCTACTTCTGATCATCTATACCATTTTCTGAAATTTATATGCTCATGCGAAGTGATGTCTAAAATTTGTCACACAAATTATAATAGGAAAATGCACACGGCTGATGCTATTGCTTCACATGTTATGTGAAAGCAAGTACACAAGATGGACCATTAAAGGATTCTGTGCCACACCAACACAGTGCAGACCGCTTAACGCGATTTCGGATGTGTCAAATTTCTGTTGCGTGGAACAATTTGTTTATCCCCGGCAATTTCTTTTCTTTGTATTTGTAAACAATTTTACCGGATAAGCGGAGTCCATTTATCACGAATTTTCGGATACGCCGAATGATTAAACGCAACCCGACTTTATAATTTGGTCTGCTAAGGGCGAACATATTTTCCCCCAAATACCTGGACAATTGTACAACTTTTTGGCTATTGTCGGAAACTGCGCGCTTCGTCGGTGTTAGCATTTGAAGTATATCATATATCCCGTCTATGGCGAGATCAATGAATGTATTATGTTATTATATGTCAACAATGTTGGTACTAAGTAGCACCAGTTAAAATGGGAAATAAAGATCGTAGTTATGAACAGATAAAGCTATAGTGTTTTTTTTTTTTTTTGTTGCCTCAATATAAAATTCAATATCTCAGTAACCAACTGAGGGAAAATGATGAGATTTAGCATATAACCTTATCATTATGTCCACCCAACAAACAAATTTTTGTTCTGGAGATTGTACAGCAGATTTCAATGTTTGTTTATATGCGGTATATAGTTTACCGCTCCCGCATTCATACCATCATTTTAAGAGTATTACAGCTTCAGCAAGACACCCCCCCCCCGCTCTTTTCGAAATTATTTGGCGGGTTTCGTTTTGGCACAAACAGCGCGAAGTTAAATTGGTTTGTTCAGAGGTGTCTCAAATGGGGGTTCTTTCATGAAACGTGATTATATAAATAAACTAGCTGACTCGGCCTGGCTTCGCCCAGCTCCTGGCGGGGATCTATCTATCTATCTATCTATCTATCTATCTATCTATCTATCTATCTATCTATCTATCTATCTATCTATCTATCTATCTATCTATCTATCTATCTATCTATCTATCTATCTATCTATCTATCTATCTATCTATCTATCTATCTATCTATCTATCTATCTATCTATCTATCTATCTATCTATCTATCTATCTATCTATCTATCTATCTATCTATCTATCTATCTATCTATCTATCTATCTATCTATCTATCTATCTATCTATCTATCTATCTATCTATCTATCTATCTATCTATCTATCTATCTATCTATCTATCTATCTATCTATCTATCTATCTATCTATCTATCTATCTATCTATCTATCTATCTATCTATCTATCTATCTATCTATCTATCTATCTATCTATCTATCTATCTATCTATCTATCTATCTATCTATCTATCTATCTATCTATCTATCTATCTATCTATCTATCTATCTATCTATCTATCTATCTATCTATCTATCTATCTATCTATCTATCTATCTATCTATCTATCTATCTATCTATCTATCTATCTATCTATCTATCTATCTATCTATCTATCTATCTATCTATCTATCTATCTATCTATCTATCTATCTATCTATCTATCTATCTATCTATCTATCTATCTATCTATCTATCTATCTATCTATCTATCTATCTATCTATCTATCTATCTATCTATCTATCTATCTATCTATCTATCTATCTATCTATCTATCTATCTATCTATCTATCTATATCAGCAACAGGTTCCAGGCCTTAAGTGTAGACTCTCCAGCAGCAGACTTGGAATCACAGAGCTCAGTCGTTACCACTACTGGATATCAACAACCAACGCAAGCAAGCTATAATAAACAATAACACAAGAAAGACGACAGTGACCAGTGGCAAAAACAGTCCAAGCGGACACGCCAGCAGCGTGAAATAACCATAGATCACAGTGCAACACATGTCGTCATTGGAGACTCCCTGCTGAAGGGAATCTATAGTGATCGCATGTCATCTACTGACAGCGAATCAACTTCAATCTACCCTGTACCAGGCGCTGACATTGACAGGCTGACCGCTACACTGCGAAGATTCCAAGTGAACGACCGAATTAGGAGAGCAACAGTCCATATTGGTGTTAATGACATAATGGATAATAAAATAATCAGCACCTCACAACTAGCTACATTGGAGGTGCTGTTGCGCAATAGATTTCCAAAATCATCTTTGCTTATTTCATCTATCATTCCACTATGTTACGGTTTCCAGCGTCGTACTGCCGATGCTGCTAATCTAACGCTTTACAAATTTTGTAACAATAATGACATGAATTTCATAAATAACACCCCTTACTTTTCGTCACCGTCCGGAGCCCCTAAGGAAAAACTATACAGGGATCAAATACATTGTTCCAAGCTAGGAAGTAGCTTCCTAGCGAAGAACATAAAATATCCCGAACGTGCACAACAACCAGCACTAGTTACAGGAGTAAACCGAACTTCACCTCCGGCAACAGCCATCTCACTGTGTTCAGAAAACACTCCTTCTCTTCCCACACCACCCTTGCCTGTACCCCAGGAACACAATATCGTGAATAGCAACCCAAGCTCCAATCCAAATGTTGCTAACTACAATACATTGTTTCCTATCTTGCCCGTAAAACAGTCTCCCTCTATGATGTCAAAGGGGACAGCGTTAAACAATGGTGCTGTGCCGCCGATGCCTACTTCCAATGTAGGCACTTCCAGTGACACTCATAGCAGTCCCTCGCTGGACGGTAATCTACAACCCTATGAGTGGAACCGTCAACTTCAGCAGCTAATGCGATACAATCCTGCAGCCCTGCACCAAGCATTCATGATGTCACTCTAGCAAAGACATTTTCCTGTTCCCTCTAACAGCCTTAACTATTTCTAAATAAATTTTCAAAATTCCTGCAATTTGTATACCACAAGCGACATCTTCCCTTTAGTTTGTAATGTTCGCCAATCACGATCAGTGGCTCAACAAAAATGGTCTATATATAGGCCATCTCAACATCTTTCATCTGCTCAACAAATTACCTGAGCTCTCGATAATACTGTCCAAACAGTTCCATCTGTTTGGAATCACAGAAAGTCGTCTTAATGACAAAATAACCGACTCCGAAATCTCACTTAAGGGGTCTAAAGTAATTCGGAAAGATGCAAATCAAAAATTAGAGACAGGTATTGCTGTATACATTTCCAATTCCCTCAACTGTTCCCGTAGAAGTGATCTCGAGACAGTAGGAATAGAATGTGTTTGGTTAGAGGTGAAGCCAGCCCGCCAACAACCGTTTCTCATTGGATACCTATATAGGAATCCTTGTGCCGTGTACAGTTGGTATGACTGCTTCACTACAATGATGGATAGAGTGTTTACAGCAGGTAGAGAAGTTATGATACTAGGTGACTTCAACATAGATATTAATAAATCCAACCAGACATGGGACGATATCATTCTTTCTTACAATGTCAAACAACTAATAAACCGTCCCACAAGGGTTACTGACACATCCTCAACTATAATTGATCATATATATGTTACTTGTCCAGATAATATTACTGAATGTTCTGTTCCTGTTAGTACAGTTAGTGACCACTAACCTGTATGTTGTACATGGTCAAGAATTGGGTTCAAATCTCTTAAACATATACATGTAAGTATCAAATTTAGAAATTTTTAAGTATTCAACCAAGATTTATTTTTGCAAGACTTAAGAAAAGCAGCCCTTGATCACGTTTACCAACTTCCTGACCCGGACGATGCATTAGCTTTCTGGACGAAGACAGTCTACAATATGTTCGATAAACACGTGCCAATCAAAGAAGTTCGAGTCAAAAATCAACATAAATCCCCATGGGTCACTAGTGAAGTTCTGGAAATTATGAGAGAGCGAGATACAGCACACAAAAATAAAGACTTCATCAATTACCGCAGACTAAGGAATAAAGTTAAATATGAAATTCGTAGGATAAAAAAAGACCATTTAAAAAATTTGAT
>OY992878.1:81800306-81820306 GCA_963921405.1 Cepaea hortensis
CTATCTATCTATCTATCTATCTATCTATCTATCTATCTATCTATCTATCTATCTATTATCTCTCTCTCTATCTCTCTCTATCTCTCTCTATCTCTATCTATCTATCTATCTATCTATCTATCTATCTATCTATCTATCTATCTATCTATCTATCTATCTATCTATCTATTTATCTATCTATCTATCTATCTATCTATCTATATCTATATCTATATCTATCTATCTATCTCTATCTATCTATCTCTATCTATCTATCTCTATCTTTCTATCTCTATCTATCTAACTATCTATATCTCTATCTATCTCACTATCTCTCTATCTCTCTCTATCTCTCTCTATCTCTCTCTTTATCTCTCTCTATCTCGCTATCTCTCTCTCTCTATCTCTCTCTATCTCTCTCTATCACTCTCTACCTCTCTCTATCTCTATCTATCTATCTATCTATCTATCTATCTATCTATCTATCTATCTATCTATCTATCTATCTATCTATCTATCTATCTATCTATCACTATATATATATCTCTCTCTATCTCTCTCTATCTCTCTCTATCTCTCTCTATCTATCTCTATCTATCTATCTATCTATCTATCTATCTATCTATCTATCTATCTATCTACCTACCTACCTACCTACCAATCTATCTATCTATCTATATATCTATCTATCTATATATATATATCTATTTCCTGCCTGCCTGCCGGCCGGCCGGCCGATCGACCGACCGACCGACCCACCGACCGACCCACCGACCGACCTACCGACCGACCCAACGACCGGTCCACCGACCGGCCCACCGACCGACCCACCGACCCACCGACCCACGGACCCACCGACCAACCCGCCGACCCACCGACCAACCGACCGACCCACCCACCCACCTACCTTTCTGCCTACCTACCTACCTACCTACCTACCTACCTATCTGCCTGCCTGCCTGCCTGCCTGCCTGCCTGTCTGTCTGTCTGTCTGTCTGTCTGTCTGTCTGTCTGTCTGTCTGTCTGTCTGTCTGTCTGTCTGTCTGTCTGTCTGTCCGCGCTGTTAAATATTGATAAAAGTTACAGGAAAAAAAAATGTGAGTACCATGTGTTGAAAGAGGACGAGGACTATTGGAGAATGGATGGACTGAATTTTAAGCAACCGAGAGCAATCATCAACCTACTGGAATCGTCCGACACAGATTAAGGTCTGATCAGATCGCAGACCTTAATCTACGTATACACTTACTGGGATATTTTGCTCCAACTATTCAGACGAATTGCAGGCCTTAAACATTACAGCATCAGCATCAGCTGAAGAAACAAGAAGGAAATGAAAAATAAGGTAAGAAATATAGTCCTTCTACTTTCCTGTTAATTTACAAATTATGTACCCCGTGCCTCTGTAAATTCTCTGCCTTTACTAATATTACACATTGCACCCCTCTCGGGGACCTCCGTGGTGAAGTGGTCAAGCCGTCTGACTCGGGCTCCGAAGGTTGTGTGTTCGATTCCGGGCCGCGTCCTTCATTTCACGAGTGCATTTTTTTCGGAGACTCCCGAGGGTCGTCGCTGGAGCTACGGAGTTCGTGCTTTGTGCGACGCTTTCCGCGCTGCGGAAAGAAACTGAGCCATATGGGATAAAAATCCTGTGCAATGCAGCCGAAACTGTAAGCTACTTCTTTCATTGCACCCACTCTCATACGAATCCGGATACGCCTTTGTGTATCATCTGAATTGGCAGGTCTCCAATAACTGTAAACATAACTTTGTTAGCGAGAAATCACTAGTTTTTCAGCAAAACATCAAAGGAATGTCGCTGCTTTTGATGATTTAAGTTGTTTTTGGACCTATCAAAGACATATTCCTATATGGGGGTAAATATAAGACGGCTGGAAAACTTTCATAACGATGCAACAGACAGTTTTCAAAATAATTGATCGTGAATGAAGGCATTCAAATCGGAACTTACTATAGGAGTACGACAGGGGTGTGTCTTGTCATTGGATCTCTCCTCCCTCTATAGCGAAGTAATAATGAGAGAGATCAAAGAGAAGCCAGGAATACTAATCTGAGGTTATAATATACTCAACGTATCAAGAAGAGATAAGATCAGAAATGAAGAAATCAGGACTAAAGTGGGGGTTAAAGCAGCACTAGATTTTATTAGAAAGCAGCAAGTAAAATGGTTTGGCCATGCAAGTAGGTTACCAGTCAACAGCATACCACAACAAGCAATGATGTATAGACCAGATGGAAACAGAGGAAGAGGCCGACCACGTAAACGTTGGACGGAGGGAATAGCAGAGTCCATGGGAATATCGATATATGAAGCCCGTAATCGGGCACTCTCACGATGTTTATACTTCACCTCGACACCGCAAGGTACAAGAGGAACATGATGAGATGAGATATAATATGAACAATATACGCAATGCAGTTGACACAGTATTGGTGGCAGATAATGCAACAGAACTACAACAATTGTTGGAAATTGTATAAGCAGAGAGTGCAAAGAAAGGACTCTCCTTAAATATCAAGAATACAGTACAAATGGTGATATCACCCAAAAAAAAAAAAAAAAACGGTGACACCAAAATGTGACATATAAATAGAAGGGAAAAATTCTTATCCAAGTGGATAATTTTAAATACCCAGGGGCATTTATAACATCAGATGGAAGATGTACAACAGAGATTAAGAGCAGAATAGGGAAGGCATAAGCTGTATTTCAGAAAATGAAGAGTATCTTACGCAATAAGTCACTATCTTTGATTGTAAGAAAGAGAATGCTGAAATGCTATATAGAACCAGTTTTTCTGTACGGCAGTGAATCTTGGAATGTAAATGAACAAATTAGGAAGAACTTAGAAGCAACAGAGGTGTGGATTTATTTAGACGAATGTTGCGATTCCTTGGACTGCCAGAGTAACTAACAACTATTGCCTGAAAGAGGCTAATGAAACTAGAACACTATATACAACAATAAGAAAGAGATAAACAACTGTTGATGGTCATGTGATGAGAAGTGAGAGATTGGAGAACGTGGTAACAACTGGAAACTTAGAGGAGAAGAGAGGCAGAGGCAGACCAAGAGAAATGATGCTGGATGGATTGAGACGGTGACATTGAGGAATATCATCAGCAGAGCTGATCCAGAACACCAAAGGCCGCGATCTGCGGAGAGCCATGAATGCCTACGCCAGCTGGCAGGGCACTTGATGATAACTGTTGTCCAAACTTGTAGATCACATTGAAGCAGACTTGGTTGTTGAAGTCTTCAAGATAACCCTTCTAGGCGCTGTTGTTATGGTGCTGATATTCTAGAGATGTGTATGCCAACAGTTTCATCTTCTGTCCTTTCCAGTGCTGACGTAGATGGAGATGACGATGATGACTGTGGGTTGCCAAGTTTCAAATTGCATGGATAAAATTAACAAATATACAATGCAGGCTGAATGCGAAGATGATTTAATTTATTATTTATTTGAATTTAGGGATGTCATGGAAAGACATTTTTATTAACTCAAGTACGTGTACTAAGAAACAGAGGAAAATTGCAGTTTTTCTTTTTCATTTCAAAGTGGTTAAAAGTTCTGTTATTCTCTAGATATTTGTGCAAACGTTGTACATTGACATTTTTGGTGATTTATATATTTTCTGTGTCATACATATGTCGTATTCGACGATAATTCATTATTGTATTCTACGTTGAAATGCATTACCATATGCTTGAACTCTTAACTGGATAAGAGGAATTTTTTATAAGAAAAACCATGTCTTTGATCACTGGTTAGTTCTTTTTATCAGATCTGCATTGCAGTACGTTTGGCAAAATGAATGGTTGAAAATGGAAAGTAGAGGCGTGTTAGTACAGTTATGACTTAACATTGTTAATATGGTAGATGACATATTGTATTATAACGCTATGACAACATTTCTTAGATATATAATCCCACAGCAGATACAGAAAGTCGCTCAAAGACAATGGACACCACAAACATAAACACTGACCTATCACACAAAACAATCACTAAATACTAAAACAATCCTAAGAGACTGGTTTGTTGCAAAACTACATAATGTTCTCAGCAGGAGAATGGCAGAGGAGAGGATATCGCATGACCCTTCAGTGACTTTCCTTTGTGTTAGAGTCTTGGCCATGCGATGGGCTGGTGTGTCATTAGCTCCAGAAGTCTCTGCATACCAATATGTAGAACATCAAGATTACAGTTCAGAGAGGTGGCGTAATGCCAGTGGTGAATGTCAAGGGGTCCAGCAGGATGATGTGGTGGTGGGGGAGCTTCGAGCTGAGCTAGGTCGGATGAGAGCCTTAGTTGATTCATTACTGCAGCCCAAGGTACGACGCAAGAGGTGCAATATTTGTAGGAGCCGCACCCACCTCCAGAACAGGTGTCCGAAGAGAGGGGTTAGTGTTTTTCAGAACCCCTCTAGAGTGAATTGTAGCGAAGTATTTGCAAGCGTAAGCCACCGAGACCAGCAGGGCTTTAGGCGACAAAAGAGTCCGCCCCAGGTTGATCCTTCTAAAGGATCAGCCCCAGCAGTCCAGGTGGGTGCAGTATCAACTTCTGATAGCCGGATAGTATTGCGTGGCAACCAGGGACATTTCTTTCGCAGGAAGTGGCGTAGGAAGAGGGGACGATGGATATCTCCTTTTGTCAGTGTATTCGACCAGTTAGAAGGTGTTAGAAATGTGACAGGTGGACCGTGTATTGTGACGGGTGTGAGCCAAAAGTTTCCGCATACGGATATGTCGACTTGTGACCTTGCGCAAACAGGGATTGTAGAAGCTCACCAGAAAGAGTCTAGTTCCAATAGACACTGCGGTTAAAAATATACTATCATGATACAGTTTTCAGCTACTGAGGAATCCCAGTCTGCTGGATTGACAGCCTTAGTCTAGTTAGTTAATTAGCAGATATGTTTTGCTGTTTTTATGTATTATAATTGCAGGTAGATGGTGTCATATGATGACATGTTTTTCTTTTAGAGTGCAAGAACACCAGGCAGACCAGGTGAAAGGGGTGGTTCTGTTGTACATGTGGTGTTGTCATCACCATCTGTCCAGTAAGAGAGTAACTTCCAGGGTGAATTCATGAGGTGGGATATTATTGAGATAACAGTGTTTTGTTGACCCTGTATGGGGTGCTCCTTTGTGTTTATATCCAGGTTATAGGTGACATCTCGATAACCATTCGTGTATGGAAATCATCCACTTTTTTTGAGGTTGTTGACATGATTATTGAGTTTAGGTACATATCTATGTAGATATTTATGAGTTTGTTATCTCCATGTAATAATTGCATTTGTCATTTTGATGACTGTTTATCGGTAGATGTCATGAATTTCTTATTTGATTGATGATTATGTTTTTGGAGGAGGTAACATTTGACATATATTTGTTATGTATTTGTCATTTTGATGGCGGTTTGTGGGTAAATTTCATTGAATCCTTGTTTCATTGATGATTGTTTTTGGATGAGGTTACAGGTGGCTTGATCTTTTTTGGCGTTTGTAATTTTGATGATGGTTTATGTGTAGATGTTAGTAATTGCTTGCTTGATTAGTGATTTTGCTTTTTGATGTGGTTACTTGAGAGCAATGATTTTATTTTGTGGTGAACTAGCTAGATGTTAACTTTTAAAGAGATGGTTAGGGTGAGGATATAAAATAGTCTATTCTTTTCCGAGACATCAAAAAAATAGGGGGTTGGATAATGTGATAGCGCCAAACCGGCGCACCTTGGTGTCCACAACAAACCGATGCACCTTAGTTTGGTCTATCAAAGCCGTATGGTCCTGGCCACTACCGGAACTCAGGTAGACAAAGGAATGATAAGCCAGTTTTGTGTAAGTAGCGAGCCACCTCGGTTTGCGCTGATGAGAGATGTTGGCCCGGCTTGTTGATAGGAACAGAAGTGCTGTTCTGATTGTATTTAGATGTGGGAACAATTCCCTGAGTTGATATGTGTCAACTAATGTTGTGACAAAACTGAGCTGCTGACTAGTTAGTGTCAGCAGGCCTGGGTTCTTGGTGGGATAGTAAATTGTGTCACAACTCTGTTGTTCATGTCGCGTCTTGGGGTTTATGTTGTGTAACCTATGATTTAGTAGCGTCTTATTGTCGTCTGTGTCAAAGTCCTTTATCATTCTACTCAGCTACTGTTTTCAGCACTTGTGTTGTGGTACTTGGTGTACCCTGTTGTCTTAAGTTCTGGTGACTGAATAGGGGCCACCCTTGGTTGTTGATTGATATATGCAGTTGTCTGTTGTATCTGTAATTGAACATCCCTTATTGAATGCTGTATTCAATGTGTTTGAACACAAATTGTCACCAAAATTTGTAGCAGTTGATAAATAAAGAGCTATTTTTGTACTGTTTTTGGTTTGTTTGTTTAGTCTCTTTTAGTTTTTACAGCCACTATTTCTACCACAATCTAACACCTTAACCCAATGTCTGGGTCTCAAATATGACAGTTAGTGTCCAGAGTTGAGGCCCCTGCCCGAGATCTCGTATATCTTCTTATCTAATTACTATCATCTTCTTTTGTCGGTTGAGGCGGTGTGAGGTTCTCTCTCTTTTCACTATTTTTCTTCTTTGGCCATAACGAAGTCAGAACTACTCTTTACCTCTTAGCACCGTAGTGAAGGAAGCATCAGTCTTTATGATTGTCTCCCTTTGTCTTTTCCCTCGACTACAGTATTATAACGCTATGACAACATTTCTTAGATATATAATCCCACAGCAGATACGGAAAGTCGCTTAGGACGCAGTGGGAGGTGTGGTAAAGATATTCTCATAGCAGGTACTGCCGTTGCAGTGTTCAGTGTGACCGCATTTACATATTCTAGATCACGAAATATGATGTGGGCGACGACTTCCTGTCCGCGTAACTTTTCCTTCCCAGATAGTCCCTAGAACATACTGAAAATTGTCAGGTATCCATTGTCATGAGGCTGGATCACATCAGAGTTACAATGGTAGGAAAATTAATCCTGCTTCTGCTGAGGATTGAACTCATTCCACTGCCTTGGTCGACCAGCGAACTAACCAATGTGCCAGAGAAGCTCATATGGGGAGGGATGAAGGGAAGGTTAACAATTATTAGGCGGTACAGGAAATATAATCCTGATTGAGCTATTAGCATTTAATTATTCCACAAACTGGAACATGCTTCTGTCGACACACACCAGCAAGGGCTCACATAAGAAAAATATAAAGGACACAGTTTACACACATTGACACACATTGGCCTATGGTGCTAGGTCTATATTTTATAGCCCAATCGGCTCTAGTTGATTGATGTTGTCAATGTCACCCCGGTCGCCTTACTTCCCCTGCGGATTTCTGGTATTCTTTTTAGACTGTGTCGAAAGGGAAGCACAGACCAATTTTTTAAATAAACAACCACAGAGGCAAGCACAGCTGTGAGGTTTAATGTGCTTAAATTCAGAACACCAAAAGACCGAGATCTGCGGAAAGCCATGAACGCCTACCTCAGCTGGCAGAGAACTTGATGATGGTGATGATGATGATGAAACATTCTCTGGTGATTTCGTCACAAGCCAGTCAGCAAAACAATGTTGGCTTTGATCTTTGACTTAGAGATGTAAATTACAAGTACCTCACAAGTCGAAGAGAGATCGCCTGATGGCGGGGGTCACTGGTAATAGGGAAAGACAACCGTCACGCAAAACCAATCCAGTGCAGTCACAAGTAATAACAACTAAATAGTTAAGTAGCACGTGTGTAGACTACAGTTGAAAGCGAAAAAAAAAGCAAATAACAAAATCGTCACGTTGGGAATTCGAACCCCACATACCAGCGTGCTAGGCACTGCTCTACCGGCACTAGTGAGTGTATCGCGAAGGCGCAAAGAAAAACAGCGTGTCTCTTGCGCGTTGGTTGAAGCCTCCACTGCCCTGTCGTGGGTAGTGAGCACTTGACTGCTGGCAGTCTCGCAGTCGGCGGGCGCTGAAAGTGCAATGGCAGCGAGATAGCAAACTTCTGTTCGTTGGAATTCAAACAAGCTTCTTTCTTAAGCTGCACTATTTACAGATATTGTAAATCACGGCAATCCGATTCTGTATAGAAGTATTAATTGTGAAGAAGACAATGCTAGAATTGTTGTCGATACTGTAATCACATTATAGTTGTTTTATTACAGCAGGTGTATTTTTGAAGATTAATTCAATATGTATTTAGGTTTTATTATATGCTATTTTAATAGCATATGCTAGCATTCTATAATCTAAATGTAATACAGTATTACGAGGAAAAAATCACACGAAGTATAAGGCAGTCTTACACACAATTACGAAAAACAAAGGACGTTGCGGCAACAAGCTTTCATCGGCAAACATTAACAAGAAAACACAATAACATGTGAGCTTTATTTTGAAATTATTAACATTTTAAGAATGCATACATACTAGACAAGTTACTGTATTTATTAGACAATTAACTCAACACTGCAGCTACATCACGCTATTATTGCATCATCTTAAAACTACTGTGTTGAAAAGTATTCATTAGTCACGATGTCCCTGTACCTTGTTCATTAAAGTGAATATTTAAAGTGTATTGGGTATACGGTGTGCTAGTCCTTGTTTCTATCAACGAATCTGCACGCCATAAGGGATGTGGTCAATACTGTACCGGCCACTTTTGCTTTCCAGAAAATGTATTGTTACCCACTGTAGACGGGTCGAATCCTGGTCAATTAAAAATATCTGGCCTAGATGGGAATTGAAACTTACGACTGCCAAGCTAGCAAGCAAGAGTTCTAATCACTTCACCTCTGCACCTCCTTTGGGAAGAAATATAGTACGTAACTGCTTACGACTCTCATGTCATAAGAAGCCGGGCTTGCATCGTTGGGTAGCGTTTTGGTACATGATGAAGCAGATGTCGTCAGGGCACTCTGGGATTCTGTGAATAACCCTAAAGAACACAAACACCTTCATAGCCTAGAGAGAATACAGCGGCAAGAAGTGACCAGAGGATGTGGCCGGCAATCAGTACTCAGAATAAAGGCCAGCCGGAAACATAATCAAAATGCAACTGGTACCATCAATATTGGGACTCTTCGCTGGTTGTTGAAAATGATGATAGAGCACTTATGGGAATGCCTCAAGTGTCGCGATGTCAGTTCTTGACTCAACTCAACTCATGATAATGACATACATTATATTTATGTTTCTTCTCCTTTCTTCTTTCGTTCTGCTTTTGCCGTGCTGAGTCATATCGAGGAGGCAGGTGTAATTTTCGTGTTTTGCTTGTCTAGTTTCTTGTATTAACGTTATATTTGATTTCTTCAGTATCTTTTTACTTCGTCTAGTCAACTCTTCCTGGGTCGCCCTCTCCTCTTGTATTCCGATGTTCTCACGTAGAGTGCTCTAGCTGCTCGCTGACTTTGTTTCGTTCTAACTAAACCTCGAACCATTTAATTATTTGGTTTTAAAGATATTGATAGTTGTTATCTCTGCACTTGTTCTTAGTTTCCCATTTATCTCTCTATATCTTCTTCTTTTTTTCCAGCTGCGCTTCTTATGCATTTAATCTCACATGAATGCGATGATACGCTTGTGTGTTTCTAGGGCTGTCCATGTCTGGCATTGTCAGGAATAAAACGTCTGTCAGTTTCTTTTTTAAAAATGTATATTGATATTTGGATGTTTTTGGATAGGAGCTATTTGATAGTTGATGTTGTTTGCTTTCTGTATTCTCGTTTATATTTCTCTATCCTGTCTTCCATCCTCTGTGAATACACTGCCCAGATACTCGTAAACTCTAACCTGTTTTAATTATTTTCGATTTATAGTTACGTTATATTGTACCGATTTCCGTTGAGATGTCATACATTTTAACTTTTCGATATTAATCTTCATTTCAAACTTTTGAAATAAATTGTCAAGACAAATTATATGGCGCTGGAGATCCGCTTAATCCACAGTAAACTCTAGTCGTCTGCAAACCGCAGCTCATTTAAACTCTCTGGTTGTGGATTTGCTTTATGATCTCATCCATGAAAGTGATGAACAGATGTGGTGATAAAACACATCTTTGTCTGATTCCTGATGCTACGTGAAACAAGATTGTCATGTCGACATTTGTTCTTACTGCGCATTCACTGTTTTGATAGATTGTCCTGATGTTTTCCAACATTTGCCCATTTACACCGTATTCTTCAAGTTCTTTCCAGGCTTATTCCTGTTTACTCGCGTATATGTTGTTTTATTAAATCTTTGAAAGCCACACCTAGTTAGTTGTTGTAATCTATAGATGTTAACTAATTTTTTTCAAAGCAAAAATGTCAATTGTTCCCTTCTGCATTTTCTACAGCCAAATTGCGCACCACTGAGAAGTTGTTCTATATTGTATCTTGTTCTCTGCCTAAACTTTTTGCATATACAGTGGTACCTCGGGTTACGAACTTAATTCGTTCCAGAACTCGGTTCGTAACCCGAAACATTGAAATAAATTAAATAAAGACAGTCCGTTTCAAGATGAAAGTATCGTTCTTTGTTTTTTTTTTTTATTAACATCCGGTCGTTTACCCGACAAAACGCAAAGAATACGTGTACTTCACGTATTAAACAAAGAGAAAGGAGAAAACCAAATGAATTAAATGTACAATAAAAAAGAGATTTAGTCTATCTTTATTACCAAGAAAACGATCATGGGAAATTTGTCACTTTCTTTGTTATTCTGAACCATTAGTTTCAGGAGTATCTTCTCGCTGTTTCTTGGCAGCCGACTGGGAATATTTCTGCACCAAGAAACTATCAAGGGAAATTTGTCGCTTCCTTTTCTGGAGAATCTTTCTGAAGTGGGCCATCGTGTTATCATTCATCAGGTTTACTGCCCTGTTAGCAACAAATTTGCTTGGATGATGGTTCACAATGAAGTCTTCGACGTCTGCCCACTTGCAAATTTCTTTAATCTTGGCAGTTGACACGGTCACTGATTCCTCATCATCGGACGACTGCTCCTCCTTTAATGTCTTTAGCTGTTCATTCTGAAGATCCACAAGCTCATCTATAGTACTGTTTGTACTGTAAGCGATCGTTTGTCTCCAACGTTACACATTGCTCTCTCTCTCTCTCTCGCCTTCGTTCGTAACCCGAGGCACTGTTCGTTACCGAGACATAAAATTTTCGAAGTTGTTGTTCGTAACCTGAATTGTTCGTGACCTGAGGCGTTCTTAACCCGAGGTACCACTGTAATTTTCTTACATTGCTAATTTTAGATATAGCTCTACATGTATTGCATTCAATTTTGTTACATTTGTTTCTGCATAAAGATACAATCAAAGCTCTCTGTCAATCTGGTGGTACTCTTCTTTCTTTCCATGCCTAGTTAAATACGTTTGTTAACTATTTTATCCCAACCTCATGGCATGCGTTGATGGCTTCAGCTGGAATATTAACAATGCCTGTAGCTATGTTGTTGGAACATTTTTAAAAATTTCTTTTCTCATTTCCTCCTCTAAGATGCTGTTATTTAATTATTAACATTCATTTGCAGTGTATTTTATAGCATAGCAAAGTACATTTTTCACTGTAACTATTGGCCAACAATGAAACAAGATGTATGGGATGTTAAAGATGGTATTTTACCAGCTCTATTGAGCTGTGTTTATAACATTGCTTTTTTATTTAAAGACTTCGATACATCTTTAATGGCGTTTAATGTGTCAGGTATGAGAACCAACATTGAATGCCAGTAGAGAATCACAAAAGTGGTGAAAGGTGTATAAATTGACATTGTATGATCTTTCGTCAAAGACCCATCTTTTGACTTAATGTCAACGGACATTGTTCTAACGAATGTTATAGACCCATATTTCGAAATAATGTTAACGGATATTGTATGATCGGTCGTCATAAACCTATCTTTTGACATAATGCATATGGCACCGATTAACACTTTCCTCTATTCTTGGAGAATTACTAATGTGACCCTTGCAATCTGTGACACTCAGGAGCTATATGTTTAAATGAAATATAGAGGAATAAATAGATGTTCCTTAGCCAAGAGATGAACTTGAATGGCAGTGCTTATTTGTGACAGTGACCAAGGGGACGCATACTGGTAGACGTTTAGCTTCTGAAGAATTATTGAGTTTTAGACAACTGGCAATAATATCTGCGTTTCAAAGTCATTTACAGGTAAGTGGAAAGTGTAGTTATTCATTGTATCACCCATAGTCATAGCCATCATCAAACACAGATTACTTTATGGTTTAGTCTCATATCTACTCCTTGTGCCAGCCATCCTGTGTTTAGATCTGTATCTGCCTTGTTTTCTATATAATCGCAATTTTTATTTAAATTATTTTCCATATAATCGCAAATTATTCGAACACCATCTCAATACGGATTACCTTCCCCCTTAATAATAGAGATAATAATAATAATAACAAAACCCTAGTATAACAGCCAGTCCCCTTTTGGTAGGCCAGTATATTCCACATGGCTAATAACAAGTGTCAGATCATTATCTAATATTACTGAGTCGTGTAGTTTTGATGTTCGCATTTTGCCCATGTCTTTATAATGCATATCTTTTATATTGTTGCTGTTCTCTGTTAGCCTTGAATGATGTGTGAATGAAATAATGTATGAAAGAGAGTGACAGAAGGGCAGAATGTTAGACGGGCCTGCGTGCCCAATTTTTAACCCTTTGAAAATAAAGTTCGTTCGTTCGTTCGTTCGTTCTATATTCTCTGTGTTACTAACTACTCTTTGATTACCAAAAATAATACTACTGCATCATTCTGAACCATTCATTGAGCGTGTTAGGACTTTACTGAAAATTAACTTGTTTTAAAACTATTATTTTCATCATCATCATCATCATCATCATCATCATCATCATCATCATCATCATCATCATCATCATCATCATCATCATCATCATCATCATCATCATCATCATCATCATCATCATCATCATCATCATCATCATCATCATCATCATCATCATCATCATCATCATCATCATCATCTTCATCATCATCATCATCATCATCAGCAGCATTATCATCATCATCATCATCATCATCATCATCATCATCATCATCATCATCATCATCATCATCATCATCACCATCACCATCATCATCACCATCATCATCACCATCATCATCATCATCATCATCATCATCATCATCATCATCATCATCATCATCATCATCATCATTATCATCATCATCATCATCATCATCATCACCATCACCATCACCATCCCCATCACCATCACCATCATCATCACAATCACTATCACCATCATCACCACCACAAGCCCCACCACCACCACCACCACCACCACCACCACCACCACCACCACCACCACCACCACCACCACCACCACCACCACCATCACCATCACCATCATCACCACCACCACCGCCGCCGCTCTCGCCGCTCTCGCCGCCGCCGCCACCACCACCATCACCACCATCATCATCACCATCACCACCACCACCATCATCATCATCATCATCATCATCATCATCATCATAATCATCATCATCCTCCTCCTCCTCATCATCATCATCATCATCATCATCATCATCATCATCACCATCATTATCATCATCATCATCATCATCCAGCATTTTATCCAATGCAGAATTATACCCCATAACATTCTTTCGAAATTGTTCTCTGCCATAAGATATATATCCTGCCTCAGTTGCTGCAATGTGTTAATTACCTATCCATCACTTCGACGGTGTATTCTTCCTCTTCTCCTCTTCCCCGGTACACATCCCTCTATAATTTCCTTTCTGGACACTCCTTGTGTTTACATGTCCATGATATTTCATTGTCCTCAATTTTATTTGTCTTATTAACATATCTTCTTCATTCCCATTGGCCAGGTCTGTTTATTGTCTTCTTACGCTGTCCAAATAAACCGACGACAGTAGAATTTAATCTTGTCCTGAATATAAGCAGGTCCGTAGATGCCCTCATAACACTGTCCTGTGGTGCTGACCACACATTGTTCATAATGGGCATTAGGAGCATCTACTCGAACCACAAAGAATGTATATATATATATATATAGCAAGTTTGGTTTTGGAATGCACAATCATCATCATTCAGTGACATCTCCCTTCCAGATCTTTACCCCCATAATAGTCTTTCGAAAGTTTTCTTTATCTTCATCCAGAGTCCTGTCTCTGTTGCTGCCATGTATAAATTATCTAACAGGTTCTGAATTAGTTCTACATTGCGATCTTCCTTTTCTCTGCTTTCCCTGTTTTACTTTTCCATGCATTCATGCCTTGTAAACACCCAGAATGCTTCTTTTTCCTCAATACAGTAAAACCCCGGTTTTTGGCGATAATCTGCTCGAAAACAATCAACGAAATCCGAAATCGACGAAAACTGAGGCAATTATTTCCACACGAATCAATGTAAATCCTATTAATTTATTGTAGCCACTCCAAAAACATGCCAACAAAATGAATAACAGCTATACTAAAGCAACGGTGATCCTGAATAGAACATACACTGAGAAAACCTGGGAATAATATAACTAGAAAGCCCTTTGTCTGGAAGTCACAAGGTAAACGAAGTGTAGGAAGACATTCGTAATAGAGAATTATAAACATTCATGAATACTATGGGAAGGGCATGGAAGGACCTGCATGAGATTGCACTGATTAGGGCGGACTGGGGTGAGTTGGTTATGGGCCTTGGCTCCAATGTGGAAGAAGAAGAAGACAACCACAGCTGCGAAAGCCATCGTCCATAAAAAATACACGGATGCAAATAAAGAAGTTATTAGCCAATATGGTCAGATACAAGACGTTATGTCGATGGTCTAACAAGACAGACAGAAATAGCGACAGCAGCGCAGGACATCTCAGAGACAGATATACAATACCATAGAGTAGAAAGCAGGAAAAACATAATAAACCAAGTGAATTGATCACAATTAGTAATGGGAAAGTTCTCACCACCATTAAAGATCAAATGAACAGATGGAATGAGTTGAGTTGAGTTGAGTTAAGAACCGACATCACTGCACTCAGGACATCCCCATACGTGCTCCGACCCCTCGTTCAACAGCCAGCGAAGAGTCACACTACTAATCGTTCCCACCGCTATCTGATTAAAAGTTCTCCTGGTCTTCCCTCTCAGTTTTGAGATTCTTCTAGAACCCCTGCCGATCCCCGCAATCTCATTCATTCCACATATGGGTTCTCAATCTGTTCCTCCGCCTTCTCCACCTGGTCCCACAAGCGCACGACCACCTCTCCCCCCCCCCCCCCCTGTCCATAGGCAAAATTCCACCAAGAGGTGCTTTCCCTGCTAGCCTATCAGCCTGTTCATTCCCTCGTACACTCGCATTGCCAGGGCAAAATATCCATACAATTCTCACAATCTGTGACCTCTGAAGCGACGAGAGCATTCCACACGAAACATTCCTTTCTCCACCTTTCTAAGCATACTCTTTGAATTCGTAATTAATACAACGTGTGTTTCAGTAGTCTCCTCTTTTTTTTTCCCATATCCTTTACATGACATCGCTGTCAACACCAGCATCTTTCAGCTGTATGTTGATTTCTAGGCAAGATTAGCCACCGGAATGCCGCTGTTACTGCCTCCACCTCCATTCTCATGCTGGAGGTCGTAGTCTCATATGCCAGACTCTCCTTCTTCAAGACTCGCCCATTAGCCTTTTCAAATAAAGCCCCAGCCACTATGTCTTTTTCTCACCACTGATCCATCGGTGTAGATGACTATGTCACCTTGATGTGTGTTGCTCTGGAATGATACTTTGAGAAACTTCTGAATAAACCTGTCCCAAATTGACCCTCCAAATATCCAGTCTACAGAAGTGGAGTAGGATATCAGCTGCCGCAAACCATTTACAGCTCAAATTAAATTATCTGACTTCTGATGGCATCCCCACAGAGGCATTTAAACTCAGTATAATATAATCACTTATAATATAATCAACTGAATTACTGCGTACATTATTTAGCAGAGTCTGGGTGATCGAAGGAATACCAGTAGACTTGAACGAGGGATAGCTAGTGAAACTCTCTCTCTCTCTCTCTCTCTCTCTCTCTCTCTCTGTCTCTCTCTCTCTCCCCCCCCCCCCTCCAAAAAAAAAACAAAAAAAACAGACCTGCAAGATTGCAACAGTTTTAAAAGAATAATAGTATTGTAATATTAAACAGTATCACCATAGATAGATTTGGCAGATAGCCAAGGTTGAGCTAAGGTTGAACAGTTAGTCTTCAGACCAGATAGATTTGGCGCTATTCAGATGGCCACATTATGCAAAATAATATGGAACTAAATTGAAATGAACATGCCACTTTATATTGAATGTGTGGATTTTGAAAATTTGACAGCATTGATAGGGGATTTCTGTGCAATTTGACGGGGTACTATGAGATCCCACAGACGATAATTAACGTATCAAAGGCAACACATTAAGACATTCTTCATAAACGGATGAATTTGAAATATAAACAGAAGTGCAGCACGGATATCCTTTGTCACCTTTATTATTGTTGCTAACGATAAATTGGATTATGAAGACAACAATAACTATAGAAAGAAATGGAATTCAATGGGCACTGACAAAGCATCGTAATGCTCCTGACTTTGCTGAGGATATTGTCGGTCTGCCCCACACATGAAACCAGACGCTAAATAAACTGGACACACTAGGTGGAAGACCACATCAATGCGGCCTAGAGGAAAGACAAAAATAAGGGAAAATAAACTAAACAAATGATAAACCAAACTTAGAAAAACTTGACTTCATGTGGAATGATGCACATAGTTAGGTAGCAATGTAGAGCAAAGACTGGGGAACAGATAGATAAATTAAAATAAGTATACAAAAAATATGAAGGGCTTTCATGACACTAAAAAAATTTGTGGAAAACAAAATAAAGTTAAACTCGTAAACAAACTTACAATATGTACCCATTAAATGGGTACTGTTCAATGGATAAAAAACTTGAAGAAGGACTAAAACAGTTACAAATAAACCACACATATTTATTAACCTGTACCTGTGCGGTATAAGGGAACTGAAATGATACAACAGAATGACTAGTGTGTAGCTTCATGGAAGTTAAGTTAGTTGCATATCATTTACAGGGCATCGCAGTCAACCCCAGGATTTGTTGGCTGTTTGTGATTTCTTGGAAAGTTTACGTTCAGGAGTTTGCTAAATGCTTTCTAAGCGACCGGCACTTATTCCTTTGTATAAAAACCAACGCAAGGTGGTCTGCTTCCCAAATCGCCAGCATTTGTGTTTCGAACGTGGTATGCCGGAATACGAATTGCATTCTTAATGCCTTCGCCAGAGAGGCGGCCAGGGGAGAGCTAGACAAATCCCAGCGATTCATGACCTGGGGGTGGGGGTGGCGGGTGGGGGGGGGGGAGACGCTGGCGCTGGGTAGGACACACATTAAGACTACCCGAGAACAGAATAGATAGGAATACCCTTCATTGGAACTCACAGGGGTAACCAAATGGAGGGAATGGGGTTATTTAAAATATACGGAGGTGAGAACTAGTAACAGAAGTTTGCATTACTATGGGAGAGGAGGTAGTTAGAACTACAAACCATAGTAAAATGTACAACGGCTTAGCGTAAGCTGATTGAGGACCGATGACCCGTTAAGTGATAAAGGGCAGAAGAGGAATAAGCATCATATTCCCAATACACCTCAAGGCGTGGGAAAAGGTAATTAGCTCATTTTACTCCGTCTTTTAAATTAACAACAAAGCCACCGCAAAATTCTACTATGTTCACAAACCGCGATCAAAGGCTAGTAAAGACAGCTACCACTCAGGGCATCTCAGCAAACATTGATCAGACTTTCAACAGACTTCCCAAGCTCTGGTTAATCCGTAGCAGATGCTTGTTTCTGGAATTGTTGAAAGTCGCCTGAGTGACAGGACTTCCAGCGACGATATTTGTCGTTAATGAAGAAGTGGTTGAGGGGAACACTTTTCGCCTGCCCTGTTATAATTTGAGATGCAGAAGTCGGTGAAAGGAGTACAGTATCACGGAATTTGTAATCATTTTGAGACGTAGACGTTGGTGAGGAAGAACACTGGTCACATGTGTTGTTATAATTTGAGACATAGAAGCCTGTGAAAGCAAGACTCTGTCACGAATTTTGTTATGATTTGAGACGGAGGAGTCGGTGAGGAAAAACACTGATCACCAACGTGGTTATGATTTGAGACGCTCAAGTCGACAAGAAGTAAGAAAGCCGATTACCCGAAATTATTATAAACTTATTGCAACACTTCACAATATCGAGATACAGGAGAAGCTCTTCCACTTCATACCAACATACAAAAAGCATTAGAAAGAGCACTTGAAAGATCTTTACATCTTCCCCAACAATTAACTTGGGTAAATGGAGCGGCGGCAGCAGCAGCAGCAGAAGAAGAAAAAGGAGGAGTAGGAGCTGGGAGGAGGAAGAGGGAGGTGGAGGAGGGAGGAGGAGGGAGGAGGAGGGAGAAGAGATAGGCGGAGAGAGGAGGAGGAGGGAGGAAGAGGAGTAGGGAGGAGGAGGGATTAGGAGGAGGAGGGAGGAGGAAGGAGGAGGAGGGAGGATGATGAGGGAGGAGGAGGAGGGAGTAGGAGGGAGGAGGAGGGAGGAGGAGGAGGGAGGAGGAAGGAGGAGGAGGGAGGAGGGAGGAGGAGGGAGGAGCAGGAAGGAGGAGGAGGGAGGAGGAGGAGGAAGGAGGAGGAGGGAGGAGGAAGGAGGAAGGAGGAGGAGGAAGGAGGAGGAGGAAGGAGGAGGAGGGATGAGGATGAGGGAGGAGGAGGAGGGAGTAGAAGGGAGGAGGAGGAGGGAGGAGGAGGAGGGGGAGGAGGAGTAGGGAGGAAGAGGAAGGAGGAGGGAGGAGGAGGGAGGAGGGGAGGAGGAGGGAGGCGGAAGAGGGAGGAGGAAGGAAAGGGAGGAGGAGGAGGAAGAAGAAGGGAGGAGAAGAACGCAAGAGGAGGAGGGGGAGGAGGAGGGAGGAGGAGAGGGAGGAGGAGGAAGATGGAGGAGGAGGGAGGAGGAGGAGAGAAGAGGAGGAGGGAGGAGGCGGAGGGAGAAGGAGGATTGAGGAGGAAGAGGGAGAAGGAGGAGGGAGAAGGAGGAGGGAGGAGAAAAAGGGGAGGAGGGTGGAGGTATAGGGAGGAGGAGAGAGGATGAGGAGGGAGGAGGATAAGGGAGGAAGAGGGATGAGGAGGAGGGAGGAGGAGGAGGGGGGAGGGAGGAAGAGGGAGGAAGAGGGAGGAGAAGGA
Organism: Cepaea hortensis; assembly: GCA_963921405.1. NCBI lineage: Eukaryota > Metazoa > Mollusca > Gastropoda > Stylommatophora > Helicidae > Cepaea > Cepaea hortensis. Next base: position 81,819,606 of record OY992878.1, read on the forward strand.
GGAGGGAGGAGGAGGGATGAGGGGGAGGACGTAAGAGGAGGAGGGAGGAAGAGGGAGGAGGAGAGATGAGGGGAAGGACGTAGGAGGAGAAGAAGGGGAGGAAGGAGGAGGTAGAGGGAGGAGAAGAGAGGATGAGGAGGGAGGAGGAGAAGGGAGAAAGAGGGATGAGGAGGAGGGAGTAGGAGGAGGGGGAGGAGGAGGGAGGAAGAGGGAGGAAGAGGGAGGAGAAGGAGGAGGGAGGAGGAGGGATGAGGGGGAGGACGTAAGAGGAGGAGGGAGGAAGAGGGAGGAGGAGAGATGAGGGGGAGGACGTAGGAGGAGGAGGGAGTAGGAGGAGAGAGGAGAAGGGAGGAGGAAGGAAGAGGAGTGATTAGGAGGGAGGAGGTAGGAGGAGGAAGAGGGAGGAGGAGAGAGGAGGAAGGAGGAGGAGGAAGAGGGAGGAGGAGGAGAAAGAGGGAGAGGGGGAGGGGAAGAGGGTAGGAGGAGGAGGGGAGAGGAGGAGGAGGATTATAACGCATATGCCTGTAGATAACTGCAGCGAAAGGTGGGTCTGTCTATCTATCTGACCCGGCGTGGCTTCGCCCAGCTCCTGGCGGGTAGCGTCTCATTAAATTCATACAACAACAAAAAAGTAACTTAAAAGAATGTCCTTCCACACACCATCCATTATTTCTAATGTAAACAGTTTCTAATCACCTGCA
>OY992878.1:81824435-81826935 GCA_963921405.1 Cepaea hortensis
CGAATTTAGAAAAACTTCACTTCATGCACTTAGTTAGGCAGCAGTGTAGACAAAAACTAAGGAACAGATATATACACTAAAATAAGTATACAAAAATTATGTAGGGCTGTCATAACTCTAAAATATTTGTGGAAATCAAAAGAATGTTAAAATCGTAAAACACTTAGAATATGTACCCATTAAATGGGCACTGTTAAATGGATAAAAAACGTGAAGATGGACTAAGACAGTTACAAATAAACCACACATATTTATTAACTTGTGCCTATGCGGAATAGGAGAACTGAAATGATATGACAGAATGACTAGTGTGAAGCTTCCCGGGAGTTAAGTTAGTTTCATATCCTTTACAGGACGTCGCAGTCAACCCCAGGATTTGTTGGCTGTTTGCGATTTCTTTGCAAGTTTACATTCAGTAGTTTCCCATTGCTTTCTGAGCGACCGGCACACATCCTTTGTATGGAAACCAACGCAAGGCAGTCTGTTTCCCAAATCTCCCGCAGTTGTGTTTCGAACGCGGTATGCGGAATTACGAATCGCATTCGTAATGCCTTCGATAGAGAGGCAGCCAGGGGAAAGCTAGACTGTCACAATAAATCTTGGATGTCGATCGATAACAGAAAGTCGCGCCAAACGTCTACAAACAGTCGTCATTTCTTTAATATGTTGTTGATCGAGGAGGGACTATAGCGTCATACGTCTGCAAGGCGGCAGCCATCCTTTGAAGTTGGAGACACTCTGTCTGGATGTAAGGCGGCCAGATCTTTTGTTGTGGGGACAAGAATTCTCTAGATTACAGACGCAAGACTTTTTGAAGTGCCGGGACAGGTCCCCAGATAAAAGCGGAATAGACGGCGGGTTGTTTCCACCCAGTCTAGACAGGAGAGAGAAAAATAGATTCTAGACTGTCTAGTGTCTCGACAGTTTTGTTACGTCACTCAGACCCAATATTAAAACCAGTTGAGGTAAACAACTCTGGGTGAGTTGACCAAATGTTGTGACACCGCCAGGACGTGTGCGCTATTCCTAGTTGTTTATAGAGCGAGACTATAGTGTCTATTGTTGATGTATATCCGCGGACATCTATCCAGTGTGTGATTTCATAGTCTCGATCTACAGCAGGAATAATTATATGGTATTCTATTAAACATATCTAACTTAGATTATTCTTAGGAATAGAGTGCAGTACTGTGCGGTGATAGAACGTATTATAAGAGCGTCGGCAACAGTAGCCTCTCGCGTAGCTTAAACTGGCTGGTGTGAGATATCATTTAACTCAGGGAGTTAAGGACAATGTAGTGGGATGATATTTAGGGAGATTGAGGATGGTTTGGGGGGATGAAGGGAATGTAAAATGGTAGGATCTTCCAGTAGGACATCTGCTGGGTTTCTATCCTGTTCCTTTAGTCTTTCCTTGTATTACCATGACTCAGACCGAAGTGATGAGCTCCTCGGCCTTATAACAAAGTTTGGTTCTCTGTTATTTTTTCTGAGTGCGGCCGGTGGCCTACACTCACCTAATAAAGGTCGGAATCGGGTTGCTCTCACCAGGTGTGTTCTTTCTTCAACAGGTTCCACTCGATTGTTCCACGTTATTCTACCAAGAAGCTAGCAACAAAGTCATAGAAAGTCATGGCTCGAGTATTGAAAGCAGAGTACTGAGAGGCTTTTGCACTGGGCCCATAACCCAGATGGTCTGTAGGAACCTGGCCTCTGCTGAGCAGGACATTATTATTATATAAAGGTGTTTATTAAGTGATAGAATACGTCACATTAAATTCGGGACACTGAAAATAACACCTGTACCAGGAACACTAGTAAATATAAATACCTGGAACAGTAACCTTGTGTGTTAACATTGGGGAATTCTTACAACAAGTGAAATGCTAACATTTAGATTTTCCAAAGTGGCAGTAACAATACTTTTAGGATTCTGTGATCACAGAACTTTTATGAACAGAGTAGTTACACTGTGTGTGTTGGATCGATGTTCAATATTGGACTGTTTTCCAATAGTTAGGACCAAGCATCCTGATTGTCCACGAGCTATCTGAGGAAGTCGACACTTGGCCTGAGAGACACATCATCTGGGTGAGATTTTCTGTCCCTGATATGGTGTTGTGGTGTGGCCAGTACGATGATGAAGCAGACTGTGCTCCTTGGCTGTTCGGTCTGATTCTGCATACACACTAGATTATACGACAGACATTCTACTCATACACTTTGCACATACATGACACTTTTCTCTATTAAACTAAATTGATGTTTTGTTAGAGCAAGTGTTGTGTAGTGTGTTTTGGGAAAAGAATGAGAGGTGGCTTTGTACAGTAGTAAGAGAGAGAGAGAGAGAGAGAGAGAGAGAGAGAGAGAGAGAGAGAGAGAGAGAGAGAGAGAGAGAGAGAGAGAGAGAGAGAGAGAGAGAGAGAGGGGAGGGATCCAGGGACCGACGGGGTTTTGTGGACATAAATCAAGAAGATCCTCAAGATAGTGATATGGGGTT
>OY992878.1:81834435-81854435 GCA_963921405.1 Cepaea hortensis
GGAGGAGAGATGAGGGGGAGGACGTAGGAGGAGGAGGGAGTAGGAGGAGAGAGGAGAAGGGAGGAGGAGGAGGGAGGAGGAGGAGGGGGAGGAGGAGTAGGGAGGAAGAGGAAGGAGGAGGGAGGAGGAGGGAGGAGGGGAGGAGGAGGGAGGCGGAAGAGGGAGGAGGAAGGAAAGGGAGGAGGAGGAGGAAGAAGAAGGGAGGAGAAGAACGCAAGAGGAGGAGGGGGAGGAGGAGGGAGGAGGAGAGGGAGGAGGAGGAAGATGGAGGAGGAGGGAGGAGGAGGAGAGAAGAGGAGGAGGGAGGAGGCGGAGGGAGAAGGAGGATTGAGGAGGAAGAGGGAGAAGGAGGAGGGAGAAGGAGGAGGGAGGAGAAAAAGGGGAGGAGGGTGGAGGTATAGGGAGGAGGAGAGAGGATGAGGAGGGAGGAGGATAAGGGAGGAAGAGGGATGAGGAGGAGGGAGGAGGAGGAGGGGGGAGGGAGGAAGAGGGAGGAAGAGGGAGGAGAAGGAGGAGGGAGGAGGAGGGATGAGGGGGAGGACGTAAGAGGAGGAGGGAGGAAGAGGGAGGAGGAGAGATGAGGGGAAGGACGTAGGAGGAGAAGAAGGGGAGGAAGGAGGAGGTAGAGGGAGGAGGAGAGAGGATGAGGAGGGAGGAGGAGAAGGGAGAAAGAGGGATGAGGAGGAGGGAGTAGGAGGAGGGGGAGGAGGAGGGAGGAAGAGGGAGGAAGAGGGAGGAGAAGGAGGAGGGAGGAGGAGGGATGAGGGGGAGGACGTAAGAGGAGGAGGGAGGAAGAGGGAGGAGGAGAGATGAGGGGGAGGACGTAGGAGGAGGAGGGAGTAGGAGGAGAGAGGAGAAGGGAGGAGGAAGGAAGAGGAGTGATTAGGAGGGAGGAGGTAGGAGGAGGAAGAGGGAGGAGGAGAGAGGAGGAAGGAGGAGGAGGAAGAGGGAGGAGGAGGAGAAAGAGGGAGAGGGGGAGGGGAAGAGGGTAGGAGGAGGAGGGGAGAGGAGGAGGAGGATTATAACGCATATGCCTGTAGATAACTGCAGCGAAAGGTGGGTCTGTCTATCTATCTGACCCGGCGTGGCTTCGCCCAGCTCCTGGCGGGTAGCGTCTCATTAAATTCATACAACAAAAAAAAAGTAACTTAAAAGAATGTCCTTCCACACACCATCCATTATTTCTAATGTAAACAGTTTCTAATCACCTGCATGACTGTAGGTAACTCTTTAAGCAATAAAAGATGAGTTACAATGTTATGCATTGTGCATTATTTTTATGAAAACTTTGAAAATGCCTTAAAGATTGTATCATTATTTATTACAACTCATATGCCGGTACATAACTATAGACAAAGAGTTTATAAATCTTTGAAAACGATGCAACAATATGACTATAAGCTATACAGGAAAGTTATTAAAAGTTATGCCCCTTGAAATAACTTTTCTAGAGTTAAGTCCCTTCGCAGTATAGAAATTATAATAAACAATGAAATATTAAATAATTTTAAGTAAGCAGCCGATTTCACACTAAAATATATAACAGTTGGCTGCGCTGGAATGAAAGGAAGGCGTGTAGAAAATTTCATCTCAATCGGATGGGCCGTTCGCGAACGCATAAAGGACATACATATCCACACACATCCTTTTTTATATATAAGACTAGCAGACCCGGCCGGCTTCGCCCAGTCCCTGGTGGGGAGCATCTCATTTAATTCATATAAGTAGTCATATAAGTTCTCGTTCCCGTTACCGACTATCTGCCTCTCTGTCTGTCTGTCTGTCTGTCTGTCTGTCTGTCTGTCTGTCTGTCTGATCCGGCCCGGCATCACCTAGCTCCTGGTGTGGGGCATCTCATTTAATTCATATAAGTAGTCATATAAGCTCCCGTTCCCGTTCCCGACTATCTATCTGTCTGTCTGTCTATCTGTCTGTCTGTCTGTCTGATCCTGCCCGGCTTCGCCCAGCCCTGATGGGGAGCTTCTCATTTAATTCATATAAGTAGTCATATAAGTTCCCGTTCCCGACTGTCTGTCTGTCTGTGTGTCTGTCTGTCTGTCTGTCTGTCTGTCTGTCTGTCTGTCTGTCTGTCTGTCCCTCCATGTCTGTCTGTCTGTCTGTCTGTCTGTCTGTCTATCTGTCTGTCTGTCTGTCTGTCTGTCTGTCTGTCTGTCTGTCTGTCTGTCTGCCTGCCTGTCTGTCTAATCATTTATTTGTTGCAGTTAGAACAACCTTAGATAAACGAAGACCAACTTACAAAAAGCATTAGAAAGAGCACTTGAAAGATCTTTGCATCTTCCCCAACAATTAACTTGGGTAAATGGAGCGGCGGCAGCAGCAGCAGCAGAAGAAGAAAAAGGAGGAGTAGGACCTGGTAGGAGGAAGAGGGAGGTGGAGGAGAGAGGAGGAGGGAGGAAGAGATAGGCGGAGAGAGGAGGAGGAGTATGGAGGAGGAGGGATTAGGAGGAGGAGGGAGGAGGAGGGGGGAGGAGGGAGGAGGAAGGAGGAGGAGGGAGGATGTTAACGGAGGAGGAGGGAGTAGGAGGGAGGAGGAGGGAGGAGGAGGAGGGAGGAGGTAGAGGGAGGAGGGAGGAGGAGAGAGGATGAGGAGGGAGGAGGAGGAGAAGGGAGGAAGAGGGATGAGGAGGAGGGAGGAGGAGGAAGGAGGAGGAGGGGGAGGAGGAAAGAGGAAGAGGGAGGAGAAGGAGGAGGGAGGAGGAGGGATGAGGGGGAGGACGTAAGAGGAGGAGGGAGGAAGAGGGAGGAGGAGAGATGAGGGGGAGGACGTAGGAGGAGGAGGGAGTAGGAGGAGAGAGGAGAAGGGAGGAGGAGGAGGGAGGAGGAGGAGGGGGAGGAGGAGTAGGGAGGAAGAGGAAGGAGGAGGGAGGAGGAGGGAGGAGGGGAGGAGGAGGGAGGCGGAAGAGGGAGGAGGAAGGAAAGGGAGGAGGAGGAGGAAGAAGAAGGGAGGAGAAGAACGCAAGAGGAGGAGGGGGAGGAGGAGGGAGGAGGAGAGGGAGGAGGAGGAAGATGGAGGAGGAGGGAGGAGGAGGAGAGAAGAGGAGGAGGGAGGAGGCGGAGGGAGAAGGAGGATTGAGGAGGAAGAGGGAGAAGGAGGAGGGAGAAGGAGGAGGGAGGAGAAAAAGGGGAGGAGGGTGGAGGTATAGGGAGGAGGAGAGAGGATGAGGAGGGAGGAGGATAAGGGAGGAAGAGGGATGAGGAGGAGGGAGGAGGAGGAGGGGGGAGGGAGGAAGAGGGAGGAAGAGGGAGGAGAATGAGGAGGGAGGAGGAGGGATGAGGGGGAGGACGTAAGAGGAGGAGGGAGGAAGAGGGAGGAGGAGAGATGAGGGGAAGGACGTAGGAGGAGAAGAAGGGGAGGAAGGAGGAGGTAGAGGGAGGAGGAGAGAGGATGAGGAGGGAGGAGGAGAAGGGAGAAAGAGGGATGAGGAGGAGGGAGTAGGAGGAGGGGGAGGAGGAGGGAGGAAGAGGGAGGAAGAGGGAGGAGAAGGAGGAGGGAGGAGGAGGGATGAGGGGGAGGACGTAAGAGGAGGAGGGAGGAAGAGGGAGGAGGAGAGATGAGGGGGAGGACGTAGGAGGAGGAGGGAGTAGGAGGAGAGAGGAGAAGGGAGGAGGAAGGAAGAGGAGTGATTAGGAGGGAGGAGGTAGGAGGAGGAAGAGGGAGGAGGAGAGAGGAGGAAGGAGGAGGAGGAAGAGGGTGGAGGAGGAGAAAGAGGGAGAGGGGGAGGGGAAGAGGGTAGGAGGAGGAGGGGAGAGGAGGAGGAGGATTATAACGCATATGCCTGTAGATAACTGCAGCGAAAGGTGGGTCTGTCTATCTATCTGACCCGGCGTGGCTTCGCCCAGCTCCTGGCGGGTAGCGTCTCATTAAATTCATACAACAAAAAAAAGTAACTTAAAAGAATGTCCTTCCACACACCATCCATTATTTCTAATGTAAACAGTTTCTAATCACCTGCATGACTGTAGGTAACTCTTTAAGCAATAAAAGATGAGTTACAATGTTATGCATTGTGCATTATTTTTATGAAAACTTTGAAAATGCCTTAAAGATTGTATCATTATTTATTACAACTCATATGCCGGTACATAACTATAGACAAAGAGTTTATAAATCTTTGAAAACGATGCAACAATATGACTATAAGCTATACAGGAAAGTTATTAAAAGTTATGCCCCTTGAAATAACTTTTCTAGAGTTAAGTCCCTTCGCAGTATAGAAATTATAATAAACAATGAAATATTAAATAATTTTAAGTAAGCAGCCGATTTCACACTAAAATATATCACAGTTGGCTGCGCTGGAATGAAAGGAAGGCGTGTAGAAAATTTCATCTCAATCGGATGGGCCGTTCGCGAACGCATAAAGGACATACATATCCACACACATCCTTTTTTATATATAAGACTAGCAGACCCGGCCGGCTTCGCCCAGTCCCTGGTGGGGAGCATCTCATTTAATTCATATAAGTAGTCATATAAGTTCTCGTTCCCGTTACCGACTATCTGCCTCTCTGTCTGTCTGTCTGTCTGTCTGTCTGTCTGTCTGTCTGTCTGTCTGTCTGTCTGTCTGTCTGTCTGTCTGTCTGACCCGGCCCGGCATCACCTAGCTCCTGGTGTGGGGCATCTCATTTAATTCATATAAGTAGTCATATAAGCTCCCGTTCCCGTTCCCGACTATCTATCTGTCTGTCTGTCTATCTGTCTGTCTGTCTGATCCTGCCCGGCTTCGCCCAGCCCTGATGGGGAGCTTCTCATTTAATTCATATAAGTAGTCATATAAGTTCCCGTTCCCGACTGTCTGTCTGTCTGTCTGTCTGTCTGTGTGTGTGTCTGTCTGTCTGTCTGTCTGTCCCTCCATGTCTGTCTGTCTGTCTGTCTGTCTGTCTGTCTATCTGTCTGTCTGTCTGTCTGTCTGTCTGTCTGTCTGCCTGCCTGTCTGTCTAATCATTTATTTGTTGCAGTTAGAACAACCTTAGATAAACGAAGACCAACTTACAAAAAGCATTAGAAAGAGCACTTGAAAGATCTTTGCATCTTCCCCAACAATTAACTTGGGTAAATGGAGCGGCGGCAGCAGCAGCAGCAGAAGAAGAAAAAGGAGGAGTAGGACCTGGTAGGAGGAAGAGGGAGGTGGAGGAGAGAGGAGGAGGGAGGAAGAGATAGGCGGAGAGAGGAGGAGTATGGAGGAGGAGGGATTAGGAGGAGGAGGGAGGAGGAGGGGGGAGGAGGGAGGAGGAGGGAGGAGGAAGGAGGAGGAGGGAGGATGTTAAGGGAGGAGGAGGGAGTAGGAGGGAGGAGGAGGGAGGAGGAGGAGGGAGGAGGTAGAGGGAGGAGGGAGGAGGAGAGAGGATGAGGAGGGAGGAGGAGGAGAAGGGAGGAAGAGGGATGAGGAGGAGGGAGGAGGAGGAAGGAGGAGGAGGGGGAGGAGGAGGGAGGAAGAGGGAGGAGAAGGAGGAGGGAGGAGGAGGGATGAAGGGGAGGACGTAAGATGAGGAGGGAGGAAGAGGGAGGAGGAGAGATGAGGGGGAGGACGTAGGAGGAGGAGGGAGTAGGAGGAGAGAGGAGAAGGGAGGAGGAAGGAAGAGGAGTGATTAGGAGGGAGGAGGTAGGAGGAGGAAGAGGGAGGAGGAGAGAGGAGGAAGGAGGAGGAGGAAGAGGGAGGAGGAGGAGAAAGAGGGAGAGGGGGAGGGGAAGAGGGTAGGAGGAGGAGGGGAGAGGAGGAGGAGGATTATAACGCATATGCCTGTAGATAACTGCAGCGAAAGGTGGGTCTGTCTATCTATCTGACCCGGCGTGGTTTGGCCCAGCTCCTGGCGGGTAGCGTCTCATTAAATTCATACAACAAAAAAAAGTAACTTAAAAGAATTTCCTTCCACACACCATCCATTATTTCTAATGTAAACAGTTTCTAATCACCTGCATGACTGTAGGTAACTCTTTAAGCAATAAAAGATGAGTTACAAAGTTATGCATTGTGCATTATTTTTATGAAAACTTTGAAAATGCCTTAAAGATTGTATCATTATTTATTACAACTCATATGCCGGTACATAACTATAGACAAAGAGTTTATAAATCTTTGAAAACGATGCAACAATATGACTATAAGCTATACAGGAAAGTTATTAAAAGTTATGCCCCTTGAAATAACTTTTCTAGAGTTAAGTCCCTTCGCAGTATAGAAATTATAATAAACAATGAAATATTAAATAATATTAAGTAAGCAGCCGATTTCACACTAAAATATATCACAGTTGGCTGCGCTGGAATGAAAGGAAGGCGTGTAGAAAATTTCATCTCAATCGGATGGGCCGTTCGCGAACGCATAAAGGACATACATATCCACACACATCCTTTTTTATATATAAGATATATATATATATATATATATATATATATATATATATATATATATATATATATATATATATATATATATATATATATATATAAAAGTTTAAAAAAATGAATGGTAATGGATTTTCCCCGTGTTTGTCATGAGACTGAGAGCGAATGGCTGTTGGAATGGAAAGTGCATGATTCATCTCACTAGTTTGTGCATAGAAAACATGGAAATAATGAAAGTTACATGCGCAAGACAATCTCCAACATCCATGACCCTGAACATGAGTACTCGTTGTGGTAACATGGTAACATTTTTTTTTAAAGTTCGCATATCCTGTACAGGACATCGCTGTCAATATCAGCATCTTTCAGCTGACTGTTGATTTCTTGGCAAGATTACGCTCAGTAGTTTGCCATTGCTTTCTGAGCGACCAGCTCACATACCCCGTAAGTTACCGAAGCGGAGAGAACCGCTACCGCTTTTTGCACGCAACGTTACGTTACTCACGAGAGTATACGGGATTACGGAGAAAGTCGTTTAACGCCTAGACCACGGAGATCGGCTGTGGTAATATACTTGGTATAAAAAGGCCGGAGAGCCAAAACACCCAGTACATGTGCTTGAAATGCTACAACTATCTGAAAACGACCGCCAACGAGCCATTGGTATGTTGGAAACCTGAATGAGCTCGCTGGTCATTGCCGGAAAAATGAATTGCCATCACATCACTATTGCATGTCTCAATGATCGTTACGGAACCACAGGCAGTGATCGGGATAGCTTTCGGAGTGGCCAGACACGAATTACTACCCCTAAGCAAGATCATCATATTGTGCTGGATCATCAAAGTCTAAGAAATCGTTTACTCCCGGCATGTCAAACAGCAACAGCAATAGTGGGTAAAAGTGGGCAAGTCTCTCAAATGACAGTCATATGACGACTCAAAAACACAGGCCTTACGTTTAACCAAACTAGCTCACAGACAGAGTTAATGACGTTAGCAGTGCCTGCAATAGGCAGAGCAACATGTCTGAGGGACTAGACTGCAGTGCAATGCTGTCCTATTGACATACGATAGTAGATTCAACATATCCTTTGCCGATGGACGTGTGCGTATTATGCGTCGGGTGGAGGACGCTTGGGTGACGGGGACGGGGTATTCCCTATCTAAGGAGAGGTTAAGTGCCTCCTTCCCTCCGCTAGCCTACGGGACACCCTTGAGCAAGGTGGAATACTCGTTTAGCCTCCCGATCAGGGTTACGTGAAGCCATGGGTACAGGTGGTGGATGAAGTTGAAGAGCAGCCAACAGATAGTTGTGGGTTATGGTCTCCAGCTTCATAACGGCAGGCAGAGGATCTATTTTTTTTTTTGGGAAGACAATGGCTGCGGTAAACGACCAGTATGGTCACTGCTAGGGAGGAAAGCAATAGCCAACTACTTTCTTTATAGATGCCAACTATGACCAACTATGACCAACGAAGATGATGTCAAGAACAAGTTCTATGAGGACCTGCACAATGTATTAACATCTGTTCCCAAAGGAGACAAACTTATACTCCTTGGGGATTTCAATGCCAGAGTAGGCACGGACACCACCTCTTGGAGTGGCATTATTGGAAAGCATGGAGTCGGAAATTGTAACAGCAATGGACTCCGCCTCCTTCAGACATGTGCCGAACATGATCTCCTGATTACGAACACAATTTTCCGTCTCCCCATGAGAAATAGGACATCGTGGATGCACCCTCGCTCGAATCACTGGCATCTCATTGACTATGTCATTGTCAGGAGGAGTGACAGACAAGACGTCCGAGTGACAAAATCCACGTGTGATGCCGAATGTTGGACAGACCATCGTCTCATTGTCTCGAAAATAAACATTCACATCAGGCCACCACGGCGTCCTCAAGGGGTGAAAATGCAAAAAAAGCTAAATGTCACCCGCCTAAACAGCAAGAAAATGCAGCAGTCGTTTGAAAATATGCTGGAAGACCGCCTCAAGCCAAATGCTGCAGCTAAACAGGATACAGAAACAGAATGGAGAGCCCTAAAGGACATAATTTACAACACTGCTATGGAAATCCTGGGCCCAGCCCCCCGAAAGCATAAAGACTGGTTTGATGAAAATTCCGAAGACATCAACCAATTGCTGGCCGAGAAACATCTTCTCCTCAAGGCACATTTGAATGACCCAAAGTCAACATAAAAAATGATGCCCTTAAGACCATTCAGAGAGTAGTGCAGCAGAAACTTCGGCACATGCGCGACTCCTGGCTGAGCAGCAAAGCTGATGAAATTCAGGGCTTTGCTGACAGACATGATATGAAAAACATCTACGACTCACTGAATGCGGTATATGGTCCTACATAACCAGGCATAGTTCCCCTCCTCAGTGCAGATGTGGGAACATTGATCACCGATAAGAAAGAAATCCTTCAACGCTGGACAGAGCATTTCAGCAACATCTTAAATGCAACTTCCTTCTTCGATGATGAAACCATCAACTGCCTTCCTCAAGTTCCTACCAATGAGACACTTGATGACCTGCCAACCATAGTGGAAGTAAACAAAGCCATCCAGCAACTCTCCAGCGGCATGGCACCTGGTCCTTACTCCATCCCAGCAGAGATATACAAGGCAGGTGGGCCGGTCCTAACAGAGCAGCTTCACCAAGTCTTTACAAACATATGGGTGAACGAGACCATGCCACAAGATTTCAAAGACGCATCAATAGTCCACCTTTACAAAAGTAAAGGAAACCGCCAATCCTGTGACAACCACCGAGGCATCTCCTTGCTTTCAATTGCAGGGAAGATACTCGCCAGAATTCTTCTCAATCGCCTCACAGCCCATCTCGATCAAGGTCTTCTTCCTGAGAGTAAGTGTGGCTTCAGAAAAGAACGTGGAACTGTTGACATGATTTTCGCTGCAAGGCAACTGCAAGAGAAATGTCGGGAACAGAACTGCGAAATGTTCTCCACTTTCATTGACCTTACCAAGGCTTTTGATACAGTCAGTAGAGAAGGACTGTGGAAGATTATGGCAAAATATGGCTGTCCACGAAAGTTTGTCCAAATAGTGCGGCTATTTCATGATGACATGCAGGCAAGAGTACAGGAAAATGGCGAACTGTCTGAACCCTTTCCTGTCACCAATGGAATGAAGCAAGGATGTGTCCTGGCACCAACACTGTTCAGCCTCATGTTTTCAGCCATGCTGATGAATGCCTTCGAGAACGACGACATTGGAATAGACATCAACTACCGTATGGATGGAAAGTTATTCACTTTCAGAAGGCTGAAAGCTAAAACCAAAATTAACAGCGACACCGTCAGAGAGCTCCTGTTTGCTGATGATTGCGCTCTGTACGCCAACTTAGAGGCGGGCATGCAACATAATGTTTCAGCTTTCTCACATGCCTGTGCCAACTTTGGGCTCAATATCAACTTGGAGAAGACTGTAGTTATGTACCAGCCAGCTCCAGGGAATAATCACACTGTGCCGAATATCAAAGTGAATGATCATAGACTAAGTGTTGTGGACAAATTCACCTATCTTGGCAGCACTGTGTCACAAGCTGCCACAATTGATGACGAAGTGAATGCAAGAATCTCCAAGGCCAGTACGGCCTTTGGCAGACTGTACAAGAATGTATGGGATAGAACTGGAATGAGTCTGCAAACGAAGCTAAAAGTCTACAAAGCAGTTATATTATCCACACTGCTATATGCTTGTGAAACCTGGACTGTTTATCAGCGACACGCTAGGAAATTAAACCACTTCCACACAGTCTGCCTAAGGAAGCTACTGAAGATTAAATGGAAAGACAAGATTCCAGACACTGAAGTCCTAGAAAGAGCATCCATGCCCAATATCCACACTCTACTGATGAAGAATCAGATTCGCTGGGCTGGTCACTTGACTCGCATGCTAGATCACAGGCTCCTTAAACGAATTTTTTTACAGCGAACTGCGTTGTGGTAAACGCTCCCAAGGTGGCCAGAGGAAACGCTTTAAAGACACTGAAAATTTCACTGAAGACTTTTGGAATTCATCATGACACCTGGGAGGCTGCAGCCAGAGACCGAAATTCGTGGCGTGCATCATTACGCAAGGGAGCAGTCATATGTGAGGCAACCAGGACTGCAAGAGCTGTGAATAAAAGGCAGGACAGAAAAACCACTGCAGGAAATCCTCCTCCAGAAACGTCAAGCATTCTTTGCCCACATTGTCAAAGAACATTTCGAACCAAAATAGGCCTTATCAGCCATCTTAGAACCCACGGCTCCATACCTTCAACCCCACTGGATGAAATGAATGGTCATCATCATTCTTGATGGACAAACAACATTATAGATGCCAAAAAATAGCATGTACTGAAATCTCATCGATAATCAGAGAAACAGCGTAAATGGGTGCTCAATAGGAGCAACCTCGCCCGGTAGGGGTAGTCATGTGCAAAGGGTACTGTAAATGCAGTGTATATACTGAGAACAGTAATTGAACGTTCTACAGAAGTAAACAAATATCTACACCTTTGCTTTATTGACTACACATTCATTGGCAACTTGCCGTCTTGACAGACGATAGTTTGTGCTTCAAAAAGGCTTAATAACTACAACCCATGGCGGTGGCGAATGTAACTGTTAAGGCCAATTCGCGCTGTAAATGTTCGTCCACAGTTGATGCATGTGAACACATAGTCATATTCACTATCATGCACCATCGTGCGTCCTACACGCTCGGTGTGTGACCTATCTGCAATAATTTTGTCCTTTGTCTTTATTCCATTTCTGATATTTGCCTTCCATGCAACACGTTCAGCGGCGACTTGCTCCGAATGTGCATTATCAATGCCTGTATCAATCATGTCCCGCTTACACACATCTTTGTATCGTAGTAGAGGCCAACCCTGAGATCTCCTACCCACCTGTAATTCACCAAAAAAGATGACTTTTGGTATTCTACCGTCATTCATCTTCCTAACATATCTTATCCATCTGTCTACGAAGACTGAGCATGGAATAAACCGTCACACAACCTGATCTTTCCAATACTTCAGTATTTGTGATTTTGTCTTACCATTTAATACCAAGCATTCTTCGCAGACACCGCATATGAAAGCTGTTTAAACGTTTCTCTTGGTGTGAGTAAGTTGTCCAGGTTTCACTGCCATAAAGAAGAGTACTGAGGACACAGGTTTGATAGACAAGGACTTTTGTATTGGCAGTAAGCTTCCTTTTCTCCCAGACTCTTTTTCTTAACCTGTTCATTGTTGTTGCCGCCTTACCAATCCTGATGTTGATTTCCTGATCTAGGGATAATTTGCTATTTACCTATGATCCTAGATATGTAAAATGGTCTACTATCTCTAATTCGGCGTCTTCAATAAAGATTGATGGTACCCCATGTGCACATTGTGACATAATCTGTCTTTTTTTTGCTAATTCTTAAACCAAATTCAGAACAAGCATTGGAGAATTCACAAAATAGACGTTGAAGCTCTTCCTCAGAGTGGGTCGTAATTGCAGTATCATCTGCAAAAAGCAACTCTCTGATCAGTACCCTCCTAATTTGGGTCTTGGCCTTTAATCTCTGAGCATTGTAAAGGCCGCTACCTGAGCGTGAGTGAATGTATATACCACCACCCTGATCACGAAAGTCATATTTCAGTAGAAGTGAAAAGTATATTCCAAAGAGGGTGGGAGCTAGTACACACCCTTGCTTAACTCCACTCTTGATTTCAAACTCTTCTTAAGTGCACCATCAAACTTGATTATTACTCTTCATGCCTGTGTGGAACGATTCCACAATGGACAGAAGAGTTGGTGGGCCGCCAATCTTCTTTAGTGCCTTGAACAGACCCTCACGACTGACCAAATCAAATGCCTTTGTGAGGTCGATGAAGGCAGTAAACAGCAGCTGATTCTGTTGAAGGCATTTTCTTGCATTTGTCTCAATGAGAATATCATATCAGTGGTAGACCGGTTCTTTCAGAATCCACACTGTGATTCGGGGTAGACTTGATCTCCCAGGACTTGAAGTCTGCGCAGAACAATTCTGGCAAATACTTTCCCAACAATACACAGAAGTGAGATTCCTCTATAGTTGTTACAGTCGCCCCGATCTCCCTTGTTCTTGTGCAATGTTATAATGCTTGAGTCTTTGAAATCCAGCGGGACTTGTCCTTCTCGCCAGCATAGCTCTTTTAGCTGGTGGATCTGTACAGCGAGTGTGCCTTTGCCCACTCCTGATAACCTCTATTGGAATCCCATCCTTACCTGGAGCCTTGCCTGATGCAAGTTCATTTATAGCACACTTACCTTCTGTTACGGTGGGAAGCGTGTCCAGGTAGTCAAGAGCTGGCAGGGCCTCTATGGCTTTGAGAGCATTGTCCGCTAATTTGGTCTCACTTGAGTAAAGCTCCATATAGTGCTCTACCCATCTATCCATTTGATGTCTCTTATCAGTGATGATTTCTCCAGTCAAGGTTTTCAATGGTGCACTTCTTTTGATCATTGGACCACAGGCTTTCTTTATCCCTTCATACATGCTTCTGATCTTTCCTTTATCACTTGCATTTTGAATGGACTCACATAACTTGATCCAATAGTCATTTGCACACTGCCTGGCAGCCTTTGCACATCCTTCCTAGCTTGCTTCACCTCACTGAGGGTGTTACGCGTTGTTCTTTCCTTGTTTCTTAAGAGAACTATCTTCTGTTTACCAATCAAGGGCTGCAGTGTCTGGCTGTTTGCCTCAAACCAGTCCTGCCTCTTATGGTCCACAGTGCCGTAAACCTCTACCGCTGTTTTATAAAGAGTTTCTTTTATTTTATCCTTCTTTACACTTGCTGTACAAATTTCTGATGTATCAGTGAAAGCGTCTTTAAGTTGCTGTTGGAACTCAAAGAACTTATCAGGATCGTGGGTGTTAATCACATTAATCCTGGGGCTAATTTGTGTTTAGCTGTGTAGATTCTCTTTGGTCTCAGTCGAACTCTAGCAACAACCAAAGAATGATCCGTATCACAGTCAGCGCTGTGGTAACTTCGAGTTAATGATGTTTGGTTTGTTGTCTCCGTGAGATGATGAAGTCCGGCTGATGCCAATGGCCGGATCTTGGATGTTTCCATGTGACCTTATGCAGCTCTTTTGTTTTAAAGGAGGGGTTTGTAATATATAGGTAATTTCTGGTGCAATGCTCAAACAGCCTCTGCCCATTTTCATTTATGCGACCGATGTTGTATTTTCCAAGGCACACTGGTCATGAACTCGAGTCCTTGCGAACACAAGCATTGAAATTACCGAGCATGAAGAGTTGGCTTTAACCATGCTGTTGGGCAGATTGAAAATAAAGGGGCTGCCATGCGCTTTTAGTTGGGATAAAACTGTCTAGATCCTGTCTCATTCTACGCTCAGATCTGTGTTGAGACGGCAGCGAATTGAAGTAGCAAATGAAGTATTTTAAATTCCCAGCTATCCTTACCTCTCGGCAACAATAACCATTTGTGAAATTAAAGTGTAGTTCGAAGAGCCCTGGCTCCGACAGTGAAAGCGTGTGTTCTACTACATCCAGGACTGTTTTCCCATCATCGCTGGTAAAAGCTACATCTAGAAGCAACAACTACAACCAATCAACAACCATCAACCTACAACAAATAGCGCAATCTGTGTATCTTCGTGGCTTACATCTGACTTGTGTAAAACCTAAACGAACAATAAATTTAAGTGCCTAGTCGCATCATAATAGCAGAAGTTAAATACTGTCATTGTTCAACAAATCTAGAAACAATCATAGGACGTTACTTATAAAATCAAATAAAAAACGAGGCCTGAATCCAAACATCCAGCCCAGAGATTCGTGCACGTCATCGTCACCAGAGGAGAAGAAGCAGAGACTAACTCTTGAAGCACACGACTGCCAGCTGCGAGGACAGGAAGCCAAAGTTAAGTGGCACAACACCCGTCTGCCACATCTAAACAAACTATTATAATTCAGCCAGGGCCGTTATGCAAACGCCAATGATTAGTACAATAACATTCTTAAACTTAGATTAATAATCCGACAGTAAAACTAAAGATCACGCATAGAAATTTAGGAAATCAATAGCATATTCAAACCCCCATATCCAGTCGGTGTTGTCTCCCGTGAAGTGCACTCAGTGTTTTCTAAATAAATTCATGTTGTATATTGAAATTTTAAAACCAAGAATTCTGTTGTAATCTTTGCTAAGCTTAGAATAGTGATTGAATGTGATGGAGCGCGAGTTGATAACGTTATTATTTGTCTTCCTATCTGCGTGTTGTGAGAAAGTGTGAGACTGTGGGGCTCCTTTACTTCCCAGGTATATTATAGCTGGATAACTAGGTTTGCGGTCTATATTTTAGTACTGTTGTTCGCCTTACCTTCCCAGCCTGGTGACTGTTAGAATACTAGATCACTTCTGGGGCCTGTAATTTAATACAGCTTAGATTTACGAGCCAATTCAATTTTGTCTTAGGCAGTGAATAGTCTTTCTTGTCTGAACGTCTTCTTGTGGCTACTTTGGTGTAAGAAATCTTTCAAATAGCTAGAGCTACGCTAACAATGGGGCAGTTTTAATTGATGTTCTTAGACATTTCCTGTAAGAACTATTGGATATATTGATCGCATTGTTTAATTTACATTGTTCAGACTTTTAATACACTTTAGGGGTATTGAGCGTATGACGGTAGGCCCATACTTGTATAGATAAATGGACCCTGGATTACGATGCAAACATATTTCTTGGTCCGTATTTTTTTTTCTGGGTCGACGTCTGACACCTTGCCAAGGTAAATAAAAAAAAAATAAAAACATAAAGATCCCAGACTCGACAGGGATAGGAATACATAGATAGATCCTTGGTCGGCAGACAAGCATGCTACCCAATTCGCTACCGTGGCTACCTTATATTACATTGCTTAAAACGTAAATCGGTTGGCAGGGTATGGGGTACCCTTGACAACAGGAAAAGCAAGATGCCTCATTCCCTTCGCTAGCCTACACGACACACTTTGTCAATGTGCAGTATCCTGTTAGGTCCCTTATCCCGGTCACGTAAAAGCATATAAGCTGGTGGTGGTTGGAGCTGGGAAGCAACAAATAGACAGTTGTTGGTTATGGTCTCAAGTTTCCCGACGGTAGGTAGAGGGGATCTCTTTAAAGAAACAATGGCTACGGTCAATCACTGGTTATTATCAAGAAGTAAAGCAATGACATACCCCGTCTTTACTTCGCATATCGTGTCTGTGTAGAGTGATGCAAGTTGGTCAGATGGAAAACATCAAGCGGAATATGAAAAGAATGAATGTTAATAGCTTGCGATTATGTCAGACAAGACAGAGAGGATATGGAGATGTATTCAGATAAATATACAATAATGTACTCAGAAGGGCATAAACATGAACGGGTGTGAATATAATCTCGGAGAGAGAGAAAGAACGAAGTGAGTAACATGATATATGACCATGTCAGATCTAGTTCTGTAGGTCAGAACGATTAAAAGGACAAATAGTAGACATTAATATCATACAAGCCTATGCACCAGCTGCAGACAGCACAGAAGGAGAAAGTGATTACTTTAAAGAGCAACTTAACATGCCTATACCACGATGTAAGGTTGAAAAGACAGACTTCCGCCCAGATAGATTTTAGACTATTCAAATGGCTACATTATGCAAAATAATAGGGAACAGCATTGAAATGAGCTTGCCACTTTATAATGAGTGTGTGGATTATACAAAAATACTTTTAACAGCATTGACAGGAGATTTCTGTGCAATTTGAAAGGGGCACTATGTGATCCCACAGAAAATCATTAACGTAGTAAAGGCAACACATAAAGGCATTCTTCATAAATGGGTGAATTTGAAATATAAACAGAAGTGCAACACGGATGTCCTTTGTCACCTTTATTATTGCTGCTAACGATAAATTGGGTTATGAAGACAACAATAATTACAGCAAGAAATGGAATTCAATGGGCATTTATAAAGCATCATAATGATTCTGACTTTGCTAAGGATATTGTCGGTCTGCCTCACACATAAAACCAGACGGAAAATAAACCGGACAAACTAGATGGAAAATCACACCAATGAGGCCTAGAGGAAAGACAAAGATAAGGGAAAATAAACTGTGCAAATTGCCACGGTGCGACAGGCGCGTAGTATTCTTGCTGCCAGCGATCCAGGGGTGTTATCCTCTTCTGTGGTTGCTTATTTATTCCTAATAATATTATTATGTATCAGTCGACCACCGTGGTTATTTCTTTCGGCTTCTTCATCCTTACCGAGAGCAGGACTGTCTTTGTTGGCAGTACGTCCTCCCATCTTATTTACTTTGGATTTTCCCTAAGAAACTCTCAGGTGGTCCAATCTCAGTATTACACTTAGTTATATGCAACCGTCATTATTTACCTCTGAACAGCTCAAACTCTGAACAACTCAAACTGTACACGAGTAGAACTGAAAGCTTTACATCTCAGCTCGTATCATATTTTCACAAATCTATTAGGCTAGTCGCCGGTCTCTCTGGCTGTGGGGTTACAACACTTTCTCTCTGTAATCCCGTTTATCACGCAGAGTCTCGCAGCGGAGCGAGAACTGAGGTGGTTCGACCCCCGCTCGTGACTTGCGGATACTGAGCCGGCCGCTCAGAAAGCAATGGCAAACTACTGAGCGTAATCTTGCCAAGAGATCAACAGACAGCTGAAAGATGCTGCTGTTGACAGCTAAGTCCTGTAAAAGGATACGCAAAACATTAGGCTAGTCACAAAATACACTTCATTTATACTAGTGCAATTACACAACGTTACGAGTTAACAAACCAATTCAACAAACATAACTCCTAACAACATTCTAGTAGCGGGGTAGTGTGTGGCCGTGCTACTTGAACCAAAGAACCAGGTCCGAATCTGACCATGGCTCCAGCCCAAAATGATTGAAGGTGACGCTTTGTCCTTTCCATAAAGCGCCCCAAGCGCTTTTCACGCTCTTGTGACTACGCTCGTGGCGGGTCACTTTGCACGGTCTCCTCGTACAGACCGCACTTTATCTAACCCATGCCTTGATCTGTTTGTTTATAAACTCGATCATGGCACAAATGATACACCGAATTTAGAAAAACTTCACTTCATGCACTTAGTTAGGCAGCAGTGTAGACAAAAACTAAGGAACAGATATATACACTAAAATAAGTATACAAAAATTATGTAGGGCTGTCATAACTCTAAAATATTTGTGGAAATCAAAAGAATGTTAAAATCGTAAAACACTTAGAATATGTACCCATTAAATGGGCACTGTTAAATGGATAAAAAACGTGAAGATGGACTAAGACAGTTACAAATAAACCACACATATTTATTAACTTGTGCCTATGCGGAATAGGAGAACTGAAATGATATGACAGAATGACTAGTGTGAAGCTTCCCGGGAGTTAAGTTAGTTTCATATCCTTTACAGGACGTCGCAGTCAACCCCAGGATTTGTTGGCTGTTTGCGATTTCTTTGCAAGTTTACATTCAGTAGTTTCCCATTGCTTTCTGAGCGACCGGCACACATCCTTTGTATGGAAACCAACGCAAGGCAGTCTGTTTCCCAAATCTCCCGCAGTTGTGTTTCGAACGCGGTATGCGGAATTACGAATCGCATTCGTAATGCCTTCGATAGAGAGGCAGCCAGGGGAAAGCTAGACTGTCACAATAAATCTTGGATGTCGATCGATAACAGAAAGTCGCGCCAAACGTCTACAAACAGTCGTCATTTCTTTAATATGTTGTTGATCGAGGAGGGACTATAGCGTCATACGTCTGCAAGGCGGCAGCCATCCTTTGAAGTTGGAGACACTCTGTCTGGATGTAAGGCGGCCAGATCTTTTGTTGTGGGGACAAGAATTCTCTAGATTACAGACGCAAGACTTTTTGAAGTGCCGGGACAGGTCCCCAGATAAAAGCGGAATAGACGGCGGGTTGTTTCCACCCAGTCTAGACAGGAGAGAGAAAAATAGATTCTAGACTGTCTAGTGTCTCGACAGTTTTGTTACGTCACTCAGACCCAATATTAAAACCAGTTGAGGTAAACAACTCTGGGTGAGTTGACCAAATGTTGTGACACCGCCAGGACGTGTGCGCTATTCCTAGTTGTTTATAGAGCGAGACTATAGTGTCTATTGTTGATGTATATCCGCGGACATCTATCCAGTGTGTGATTTCATAGTCTCGATCTACAGCAGGAATAATTATATGGTATTCTATTAAACATATCTAACTTAGATTATTCTTAGGAATAGAGTGCAGTACTGTGCGGTGATAGAACGTATTATAAGAGCGTCGGCAACAGTAGCCTCTCGCGTAGCTTAAACTGGCTGGTGTGAGATATCATTTAACTCAGGGAGTTAAGGACAATGTAGTGGGATGATATTTAGGGAGATTGAGGATGGTTTGGGGGGATGAAGGGAATGTAAAATGGTAGGATCTTCCAGTAGGACATCTGCTGGGTTTCTATCCTGTTCCTTTAGTCTTTCCTTGTATTACCATGACTCAGACCGAAGTGATGAGCTCCTCGGCCTTATAACAAAGTTTGGTTCTCTGTTATTTTTTCTGAGTGCGGCCGGTGGCCTACACTCACCTAATAAAGGTCGGAATCGGGTTGCTCTCACCAGGTGTGTTCTTTCTTCAACAGGTTCCACTCGATTGTTCCACGTTATTCTACCAAGAAGCTAGCAACAAAGTCATAGAAAGTCATGGCTCGAGTATTGAAAGCAGAGTACTGAGAGGCTTTTGCACTGGGCCCATAACCCAGATGGTCTGTAGGAACCTGGCCTCTGCTGAGCAGGACATTATTATTATATAAAGGTGTTTATTAAGTGATAGAATACGTCACATTAAATTCGGGACACTGAAAATAACACCTGTACCAGGAACACTAGTAAATATAAATACCTGGAACAGTAACCTTGTGTGTTAACATTGGGGAATTCTTACAACAAGTGAAATGCTAACATTTAGATTTTCCAAAGTGGCAGTAACAATACTTTTAGGATTCTGTGATCACAGAACTTTTATGAACAGAGTAGTTACACTGTGTGTGTTGGATCGATGTTCAATATTGGACTGTTTTCCAATAGTTAGGACCAAGCATCCTGATTGTCCACGAGCTATCTGAGGAAGTCGACACTTGGCCTGAGAGACACATCATCTGGGTGAGATTTTCTGTCCCTGATATGGTGTTGTGGTGTGGCCAGTACGATGATGAAGCAGACTGTGCTCCTTGGCTGTTCGGTCTGATTCTGCATACACACTAGATTATACGACAGACATTCTACTCATACACTTTGCACATACATGACACTTTTCTCTATTAAACTAAATTGATGTTTTGTTAGAGCAAGTGTTGTGTAGTGTGTTTTGGGAAAAGAATGAGAGGTGGCTTTGTACAGTAGTAGAGAGAGAGAGAGAGAGAGAGAGAGAGAGAGAGAGAGAGAGAGAGAGAGAGAGAGAGAGAGAGAGAGAGAGAGAGAGAGAGAGGGGAGGGATCCAGGGACCGACGGGGTTTTGTGGACATAAATCAAGAAGATCCTCAAGATAGTGATATGGGGTTAAAAGGATG